>PVJC01024595.1:0-25429 GCA_004026665.1 Murina feae | reverse complement strand
TTCCACTCACCCTTATCCCCATCCTGAGGCAAATGAGAGAATGCTTATGAAAGTCTTCTGGACACTGAAAATGTAATATGTAACTATTCTTATTAACATCATCATCTCATCTTCAGAAGGCCAAATTTTCCGTGCCTTCCAAGTTGACATCTCACTTAACGAAAAAATATGATTCTCTGCCTCCTATAGCAGTCCTGGGAGCAGGATTACCCACTTCCCCTCTTTCTCTATGCTCACTCATCACCCCTCCCCTGCTCTCCTGCCCTGGCTAACACCTGGGGGGACCACACAGGAGAATGACAGGAATGTGTGTTTTGATGCCAGGTTAAAGCAAGGGGAGACTCGTGGGGCCCCCACTCCTCACATACCACGCTGGCAGCCAAGGCCTTGCACACAACACAAGGTAACTTGGGGAATAAACAGGCTGGCAGAGCCAAAAGCAATTTTTTTTTGAAGGGCTCAATCCTCCTGGTATTATCCCCGCAGGAAATGTCAAAAATCACTTCAGAGTCTACCTTTTCCACTATGCTCTCCTCTGGCAGGAGGGAGAACTTCTTCATCATCCATGTAGTCTTTTTGGGTCCTGGGGTCTCCCAACATGCTGTTTTCAACATTTACCCTTCAAGGGTCGTAGAAAGACAGATGGCCATAAAAAACATTTCAGAGGCAAAGTACACAATGCAAAACCACTCATAACATACTGCAAAATATGATGAAAGGGGGCAGGGAGGTTGCAGGGGATGGGAGTGGAGGCTATGGGCCTCCCAGAAGAGCTTTAAGACCGACTGACACAAAGACCGGGTTCAGGCTCTAAGAGCAGGTGCTATGAAGGCCAGATCTATAACCATGCCTGCATGTTTTGGAGTGCGAAGATTTACTGGTTACAAAAGCGGGGAATTTATAGACATTACAGTTCTTCCTTTGATTTGGATGAAGAAGCAATAATTAGTTAGGGTGCAGAGACAATCAACAAAACACCAAACCTACAAATTAAGGGTGAGAACAAGCCTTACTAAACCCAGATGAAATGTCATCTCAGATTTCCACACAGGCATCACCCACCTCAAAGAGCCCTCCCCTTGCGGAGGACTACAGCAAGCCTTGCTGGAGAAGCCAGGGCGCTCGAGGTGCAAGGAGAGAGAGCTGGATTCAAAAGGAGGCAAATATAGCAACACGAGGCAACAGGCCACTGTTCCCTTCCTAACACACACCACTGAAGCCTTTCCAACTGCCCCGCAAGCCTGCCCAAAGCACCGTTTTAACCAGGAGAGGGTGTGCCTGCCTGGGGCTACGAGAGGCAGGAAGGGGACCAGGTTTGCTTGCCACAGGCCTCCACCCAACCCCTCCTAGAGCTGGCCACAGACACCAGCTTCAATGTCCTCCCCCTACCTGAAGGATGTACCCCCGAACGTAGTCCCGTAGCGTCCAGCCCAGGCCGTGCAGGATGTGTAGCACCTCCTCCTGCTTCAGGACACTGAAGAGCCGGTCCAGCAGGATCTTTAGCCGCACCGGTACTGCTTGTGTCCCGTAGAGCATCAGGCTGCTGATGTCAAACACCACGTTGGATTGCACAATCTCCACTTGCGTGGGGTGGTACAGGTGCTGGGTGCTGAGCTTATCCAAGGCTGTGGTGGTCCCACCAAGGTTCCAGAGGTGGATGGGAATGAAGAAACAAAGGGAGAGGACAAAGGAGAAACAAGTTACTGGAAGCTAACAGGGCTCCGTTTTTAAGGCTGCAGATCACCACAGGAAAACCACAGAAGTCTTTAAGCAAGAGTTTGCAATATAAATAGTTCTCGCCCCACCTCCTCCGTGTTTTGTTTATAAATTGCAGACTGCAAAAGACAGCAAGAAAATACAAAACGTATTCAACTTTCAGAAAGAGAGCCACTGAGGATGTTTCTAAATGACTGTGGCTGCCTCTACAAACCAGACTAATTAATTTGCTAATTGAATTATGGTGTAACCCAAGTTATCATGGTGTCCTCCCTTCCCCCACCAAAGTAAAAACAAACAAGTTCCACCTTACTTACGCCCTAAGAATAGGGTCAACCAATATTACTTCAAAAAAATAAAACCCACCCTAGCCAGTTTCGCTCAGTGAATAGTGTCAGCCTGTGGACTGAAGGGTCCTGGGTTCGATTCCGGTCAAGGGTGAATACCCAGGTTGCAGGCTCTATCCCCACTAAGGAAGCATGCAGGAGGCAGCCAATCAATGATTTTCTCTCAACATTGATGTTTCTATCTCATCCTTCCTTTCCTTTCCTCTCTAAAATCAATAAAGTTATATTTAAAAAAAAATAAAAATAAAAAATAAAATCCACCCCTTATAAAACCTGAATGGTTTAAAGAGGAAGAGATGCATGTTCTTCAGAATACAAGGGCCTAAAAGGCCTAATTTCAAAGGAATAGTAAGGAAAGCTGACATCAGTGTAGGGCTCTCAAGTTAAATTACCAGTAGCAAAGGGAGATTAAACCGAGACTTGGGTTTCCCAATTTAGCCCTTGCTGTTCCCCGGTGAGATTTAGTTTAGTGTTCACTAAGGCATGTTCTATAAAGGTTATCCAGGAGAAACAAAAACAAACAAACAAAAGAAGAAAAAAATACATTCAAGCCATAATTTAGTCATCTTTTAAACAGCTCTGACCATGGTTTAATGTCAAATGAAAATAAAAAATAATGACTATAATCAAAGTTTGAGAATTTCTGTGAATTTCAGCTGTGTTACCTCAGTACAGAAAACGAAGGATGATCATTTTCAGAATAAATATTTTAAATTAATATTTCAACAATTAGGCCTTTTCCTCCTCAAATCTAAGAAATTATCTCTCTCCACTAGATCTTAAAAGCCAAGATTAGAGCATACATTCCAGTCTCCATCCTTATCTGAGTTACTAGGAACCCTACTGCAAATAATCTACTCTAATAAAAGCGTAATATTAAAATTGACCATTTCTTCGGGATGCCTAAGCCACACCCACCAGCCAATAAGAGCGACTGTATGCAAATTAGCTCAGGCAAGATGGCAGAGGCCACAGCCCTGGGGTCCAGCAGGGCAGACAGAAGACCTCTGCCTCGGGATCCAGGCCACAGCCGCTGGGCGGGAGGAGCGAGCCAGCTGGTGGTGGCAGTCTGGATTGGGGGGGGCCCACAGTGGCGGGGTGGTAGGAGCGAGCCCGCAGCCAATCACTTTCCAGGCGGAAGCCAAGGGGCGGGACAAGTGAGCCCACACTGTGGTCCAGGGGAGACAGAGCTGTGCCATTGGCGTCCCCAAATGGAGGGGTGGATGGTCCAGAGGTGGAGGTGCTCCTGCTTTGCAGCTACAGTGCCGGGGCTGAATGGGCAGCTGCCACCTGGCTGGGGGTTAATGCCTTGAGCTGGGGGTTAATGCCTCCTCCTCATGAGGGAAGGAAGGCTGCTCCCTCTCTCACACACACACTGCCTCCTGGGCCCACTCTCTCACTGGCTCCATTTTCTCTGCTACAGAGGCAGGGGTCTCCTGTGAGAGGCCCTGTCTCCCTTCAGAGCTGGGGTAAACCCGTGGGAGCCAGGAGACAGACAGATGGGCAGGGGGCGGGTGGAGGAAGCAGCAGCCAGGGAGAGTTTAGGGGGAAGTGCGGAACAGGATGGAGGGAAGAACTTTATAAGAGAGTCAGTGGACAGCAGAGTTAAAAAAAGAGGATGTATGAGTGAACTGTAGGGCCTATAATGAAAACAAGTATGGTTGTGTACTGGGGACAGATTTTAAAAGAAGTCAGAAAAGAAAAAAAGATAAATGATAGTGGGTAATTAGGCAGGTAGGTAGATAGGTATTAAAACAGTGGCAATAAGTAGAGAAGAATGTATGGCAAAGGTAGGATGAGAGAAAAAGAGGGAGGGAAGAAAAGTTATAAAGGGGGAGCTGGTAGAGCTTAAAAAGAGAATGGAAAGAAGGAAGGAATGAGGGAGGGAGCAAAGCAGGTCAGAGGGAGGAAGTGAAGAAAAAAATTAAGGTGGGAAGGAAGGAAAAGGGGAGGGTGGGCGGGGATAAAGATAAAGGAAAGAAGGAATGTGGGAAGGGAAGGAGGGTAGTAGAAAAATGGGAAGAATGATGATGGAACAGAAGTAGGAAATAAGGAGGAAAGAAAAGTTTATAAATGATGAGTCAGTAGGAAAAGTGTTACATAAAGGAGAAAAATTGTGTGAGAGGAAGAAGCCAATCAGGAAGTCAAATATAATTGTGCGTGAAGGGGATAATATTAAAAAAGAAAGTTAATAGGGGTGACCAGGCCGGCAGGGGAGGGCAATTAGGGGGATCAGGCAGGCAGAGTGGTTAGGGCAGGCAGGCAGGTTAGCGGTTAAGAACCAGAGGTCCTGGATTGTGAGAGTCCCCAAGAACTCCATATTGGAGAGGGTGCAGGTCCAGCTAAGGGACTGCCCCCGCCCATGCACTAATTTCGTGCCCCAGGCCCCTAGTATCATTATATTTTTCCTCAGTTTCTTTGAAGTGAATAATTAAGATAACATTGCCTTATATCCAGGGCTCAAAGAGATGCTGATGCAAAGATTAATGAGATAATGAAAGAGAGGAGCTTTGAACTCCTTAAGAGGACACAAAAGCAGTAGATCAACTGTAAGAATTATATACATATGAACTTCTGGGGATTGAAACAGATAAACACGTGAGCCTGAAAAAAATGGTCATCTAATCTCCTGAGTGAGGACAGTGGCTTTCAGATAACAACATTCAGGCTCAGATCCTAACTATACCTTGAGATTACAGTACCCAACATTTCTGCAAGTTCTAAATCCTTGCCTGGTCTTTCTCACCCACTCTTCCCTCCACCTTAGCCCATAACGGTATCTACTGTACTGTACTGTACATGTGCACTCTAAGTAACTCTTATTTAAATATACCAGTATCTCTGCATATTAATGCAGGTATTTAAAAGTGCATGCACACACAAACGGTTTTTACTTATTTGAAATGTAGTTTTTCAGGGCTCCTCCTCCACTCTGGTTTCCCCCCGACTTGTGGTCACTAGAGAGTTCATGTACTCTTGATAAATTGCTTTCTTACATCCACAGTGTAAAGGCCCTTATCATTTACCCGCTGGCTTCATTCAACACATTTACTCCCAGGAATACTTTGTCAAAGAGTTCGGGTTTTCTCATACTTCATTTCTTGCAGTTGATTTGTCTGATCTTTTCTATTCTAGTGGTTGAGTCAACTTTGAATAAATAGCCTTAAAATTAATTTAACGTTTGGGAAAGATAAGGGATTCACAAGCCTAAGGATTGAAGACTTCTCTCACCCCACAGGGCATTTAGCCTGCAAAAATGCAGAAAAGAAGTATTATTATTCCCGTTCTTCTTCAAGAACAGCTTAACTACTCTGCTGAGTGGCTGCTCTGCTTCCAGAATCCAGTGACCAGGTCAGGGAAAACCTGCTCTCCAACTCTCTTCCATCAACTCTCCTGGCTCAGATCAATCACTTTATCACAAAATACTCTGCCTATACCACACCAAAAAGGAAACAGAAAGGGTTTAGTAAGGGGAAGTACTTGACACTAAACCCTGATTTTTGTCCATGTGTTTGGACCTTGTACTTATGCACTGAGTATATGTAGGTGTGTGTACCAATGTGTTCAAAGGCTAGGTGGGAAGCTGTCATATCAGCCCTCTCCCTCCCTCTCCTTAAAAATGGCTGACAGTTTTTAGAAGATAAAGAAGACTAACCTGTTGAGGGTAGAGAAACAAAGAGAAATTGTTCAGATAATTGAAAGAACACAGATGGAATAGGTATGGCAAAAACATTTCCCTAGATATGCTTTTGTGAACACCAGAATATGAGAGTATTACGAGGACATTACCTGATTCCTCTTCACACTTGTAAGTATGACATATGTTATGAAGTAGGAATTCTGTTACAAGCCACAGAGACATAGAACACAGGTCAATAACTTTTTTCTGTAAAGGACCAGATAGTAAATATTTTTACTTCTTATGGGTGTTACATTCTCTTTCCTAAGTAATCACCTCTGGGGTTATGAAAGGTCAGACAGAAACTAATGGGCAGGTCTGTGTTCCAATAAAACTTTATTTATCACCCAAGCACCTGGCCACATTGAGCTCTATTATGGAGGATGAAAGGGTAAACTGGATAGGTTTTAAAAATTCAATAACAGATAAGGAAAGAGTCCTAAGAGTGCAATTTAAGCAGCAATTACCTAGAAGATAAGCCATAGACGAAGGTCAGAAAAATATTAAAATGCCCAGCTTGCAGATGTCAACTGTAAATTTTGGCATAAACATGTCATCAAACATGATCTGTCAAATTTCTTGGATATATCAATATTTTCTGCTTCTTAATTATAACATCATAATGAGTCACCAAGTTGTCAACAACTTTTAGGAATGTCTCCTTGATGAATGAAGAGTAAGGGATGATTTTTTAAGTGTCATTAACATTGATAAACTGAAAACTGGACTTCTGCCTAATGCCATGATCTTCCTATGTCTGACTGTGGAGGACTCAAGTTTGGGTCTTAACAGAGTTAGAAATATGAGTTGGGTCAATGGGATTAAGGCAAGTTAGGGCAAGAATTTTTTCAATGGCATGAAGTGGGAAATGACAGTCACCTGCTTTATGCTTTACTAGAGGCACAGTGCACAAAATTTGTGTACGGGTAGGGTCCCTAGGCTTGACAGGTGATCAGAGCTGATTGGGGCCTTCTGGTTGCTGGCCAGGGCCTTCCTTCTTTCTGCGCCACCCCCTGGTGAGCAATTAAACTCATGGTCCCCAGTCAAATTCCCGAGGGTACAATTTGCATATTAAGTTTTTATGTATATAGATGGGCCTAACCACCTGCTAAATTGTCCTATACCAATGGTATTGCCAAAGTATCATTTTCAAATAAAATCTTAACCCAAAACTGGGTATAAAAAACATAAAAGTGAAGCTGGAGTGAGCATAGAGAACTTGCTTGTTACTCCCTTTTTCTCTTCAACTTGTTTAAGCATCTCCGTTGGAACCCTAGAGTTCCCAGAAGCACGGTTTGAAAACATATGAAACATACTTTTCTACACAACAAAATGCAATAAATTGTTTTACCTGCTTTGCACCTACTCTCTTTCATTCTAGTAACAGAAATTGAATTTCCCTTTGGGGAACCATTCTTCCCCTATCTTGCAAAAAGAATATTCCTTAAGGCAGGCCTAGAAGACCTGCATATCCCAGTCTTCGCTTGGCCCCAGGGATAGGCAAGTGACCTAGTCTGAACAATGAGGTTGAATCAAGGACTTTAGTTGCAAGTAGTGGGAAAACTTTCTCTTTCCTCAAAATCTGAATTTGGTAAATATATTTTTGAGAACAAAAATCGCATGGAAGACAGATGGATGCAGGTGGTCTGAGAAAGACCAGGTACTGCCAGTATTGTTTGATCCAGAAGATACGGACATGGTCATTTAAGATGCTGGTACTTTACCTGGAATCTTGGGTTACAAAAGCCAACAAACTCTCCATTTTATGTCTGCTTGGAGTAGGATTCTGTAACTTGTATCTAAAAGAGCCTTAACTAAGACAACGCCCTTTGGGGTTTCCATCTGGATACCATGTAATTTCAAAGCAGGTGTCAGTGTTTCAGTAAAAGGTATTTTAGTTCCAGGTCAAATGCAGTTTCTCTAATGACAGGAATGAAGTATTCTTAAAAATTTCATATCTTACACAAATTTATAAAGGGTGATAAGTGCCATCAACATTAATAAATTAAAAAAAATAATCATGGGGGAATAAAGGAAATGAATCTCTAAGTACTAACTAAATAGCATGCATCCTTCATCTAGAGTATTACAACGATCTCATTTTAACCTCTTAGAAATTAAAAAACACACATTATTACTATTATCACCTATTTGGAGATCACAGAATCGATGTGGTTAAGCAACCAGCCTAAGGGTTACTTAGTTATGTCTCCCAAGAAAATTCTGTTTCTACTACATGTTCAAATAAATAGTCAATAAGGAACTCTGGGAACTTGGAAATCTTCGTCATGTTAGAAGTCCCTGACTCACAGCAGTCTGGGCTTCTCGCCCATCACTCCGCTGAAGCAAGCATTTCAAAGGTCACCAGCACCTGCCTTACTATGAAATCCAAGAGCGTTTCTCCTTCATTATGTCCCATGATCTCTCCATAGCAGTGGACCTTATCGATCACCACTCCTCCTAAATGCTCTTCTCCTTCACTCATGCACACATTGATTTATTCACCAGCACGTAACTCATCACCGAGGCTGGTGTTGCATGCAGATGCAGAAGTAATTTATGTTGTGGCCTCCACCTTCAAAGGTAGACAGATGCAAGCCATATAAATGCTGTAAGAAAGATTTGATAAAGTACTTTAGGACACAGAAGAGAGGGCAAATCTGCCGGGAAGGCACAGTCTTGTAAAAAAAACTAGGAATTTACAAGCAAGAAAGGAGGAGAGCTAAGGTAAGGTGCTTAAGTAAGTGTGCAACAGAATCAGCTGAGGAGCTTGTTAAAACATGGATTGTTGGACCACCTCCCCAGCGTTCTTGATTCATTGAGTCTGGGGACCAAGGATATGCATTTTGTATTTTATTTTTTATTGATTTTTTTTTTTTTTACAGAGAGGAAGGGAGAGGGAGAGAGAGTTAGAAACATCAATGAGAGAGAAACATTGATCAGCTGCCTCTTGCACACTCCCTACTGGGGATGTGCCCGCAACCAAGGTACGTGCCCTTGACCGGAATCGAACCTGGAACCTTTCAGTCCATAGGTCGATGCTCTATCCACTGAGCCAAACCGGTTAGGGCAAGGGTATGCATTTTTAACAAATCTCCACAGGATGCTAGTGCTTGGCCAGGAACAGTATTTTAAGAACCATTGAACTAAGGGTATCCAACGAATGTGTAACACTTGAGGCAAAATATTTAGAGATGAGTATAAAAAGTCAGATGAGCCAAAACTGTAGAAAGCTTACAAGTTTACTTCTTAATAGGATATGGAAAATATTAAACATTTTATAAGATAAAAGTGATTTTATACTTTTACATGTAAAACTCTGACAAGTGTCTGGAAGTTTAATTAAAGCAATGACTGTCAAACAGAGCCCATGTTTAGCAGTGACAGCCACTGGCTATGGTGCTGGATAAACCTCAGCCACAGAGCCACAACCTTCTAAAGGAGAAGAGCAAGAGGGAGATGGTCATGTTTGAAAAATCATCACAGGCGATTCTGATAGAAACCACACACAGACCACTAAAAACCAGAGATAGAGCTGGGGGGCAGGGATGGACTAGAATCACATGAACAGAGTAAGAAATGTTGCAATACTCCCCTAGAAGATGCCTTAACTCACTGAACTTCAAACTTCATATGCCTATACCTGGGCTATGGGAAGGTCTTCCAAAAGGCATGGAGTCATAGGGACTCAATTTCCAGATTCTGCAATCCTGTATTTACTCTTTCCTAAAATCGAGAACAGGCCTGCAAGCCCACACAAATTATCCATTCCCATTTCTCCTCTGAAAATAGTACCCATCCGTCTTTATGAAATAAAGGTATATCCGACTTGCCTTATAGGATACTCACTGGTCCAGGTGTAAAGCTCTCCTGGGTGCCAAAATAATTGATATTTTCTGATGATTTTAATCGCTGCATGAAAGCTTTCCTTAATGATTAATAAAAGTACCAAGAATCTGCCAAAGGTTTCCTTGATGATACATATACGACCAAAGAGTACCTAGAATCCGATACTGGGTCCGTGTTGGAATATTCAGAATTCAAATAAAGTGGAAAGTGGAGCAATGTTAATGTACTCATGTCTTGCATTCCTACCTATTTCAATACTGTGTCACCCTTTATTAAACATCTTGTGAGAGCGAAGCAAAAATGCCCAATAGTGAAAATGGCTCCTCCTTAGCCCAGCCCCACATCTTCATAGATAAGCCATTCGTTTCAACTATTCCCAATACGAGGTGGAGAGAAGCACTGGGCACATAGAAGTGATGCCTAATCTCAAATTAAGTTTGAACATTCTCTGCTACCTACAAAATTTGTAAAATAATTTGTGAAATACTAGATACAACCTGTGGATAGAAATTTTACATGATTTCTTGCAGAAACTATGCTTATCATTTGATAAGGTAGTTACAACCCACTTCGTCAAAGAATATAAAAATATTTTAGTTATAATTAATCATTTTCCATCTTAGTCAATTTTCCACATCCTATTAATAAAACTAAAATTAAAATAAGTTATGATTTGAGTGCCAAAGCACTTAATTTTTAGCTGAATATAATTTGTTTCATTAAATACATAAAACATTTTTGACCATGAGATCTAGCAAAATTAATGTTTTTATATATGACCTTTATCTAATTTGTTCCTAAAGTCCAACAACTGATTGTGATACACAAATGGAAACACATTATCAAAGTAATGCTGTGGCTTCTAATATATTCCTCATTTCATTTTTTAAAAATCCATTAAAGTTATATATTACAGTATATCATTACATATTAACTAGTGAGAAATAACATTTCTATTGTGAACCAAATTAACTTCATTAGTTCCATCTTTTATTCTCGACTGTTTTAGTAATCTATGAAACATAACCCACAATTTAGTGATGTTTTTATTATGTTTCTCAAAATATATGTTAATACATTTATTTTAATTGAAATGTGAGTTTAATTTTTCTCAGTTAATTTGGCAGTTTCACCTGGTGGAAATTTTCATCAGTTTAGACAGCTAAGTCTTCAGTGATAAACAATGACTTAGAGCAACAATGTAAAGTTCCCAGTGTTGTTTGTTGTCCCTCAAAGTAAGGACCAGTTTCTATGACGAACTCCAAGAGCTGTTTCCATCCCAGCTCTGACACCTACTTGCTGTATCTATCTCCTTGGTGAGTTTACTCAGCACATGAAATGTTAGGGTGGCTCATTTTCAAAATTCGTTTGGAGACAGGCAAGCCTAAGCTTGAAGACAGATCCCCTTGCCTTAATTTCAAGGAGAATATAGAATTGAGACCAAGCTAAGGAGTACAGGAGAAAAACAGATGCTTGGAGTGAAGGTGAGGCAGGGTTTACAGGATAAATCTGGGGGACAGAAGGAGAATTCAACTACGATGCAGGGAAAACGTCAGGATTCCAGAGGTGCTGCAGCCTCTCCAGCTGCCTGGCTGAATATCCTGCCTCTAGGAATCATATTCTCTGCAGGTGGTCCCTAACCTGTACAGTGAGCTCTACTCAAGTTCCTTGCCTTCAAATCTAAACATGTTCTTGCCCCCTATTGCTGTAAAAGGTAGGGCTAAGGAAACTAGGCCAAAAATGCTTGAAATAATACCCTTTTGGCGTTGGGGATAATGTTTTTTGATTGGATATGTCATAGGTGCTCACTGAAAAAAAAAAAGTTATAATTTTGAGAAAGAGAAAACAGAAAGAGAACCATCCACAATCCCACTACCCAAAGACAACTATTGTGGACATGCATCTACCTTTTTCAATCCATAATTTTCTATCATTGAGGGTCACACTATGGATGCAAATTTCTATCTTGTTGGTGGTGTTTTTCTCACTGAACATAATACATTAAGAACATTCAAAAGGACCTCCTACTACTTAGTACCTGTTAAGTTTTCACATTGATGCTTCCTCTGGATCGATCCCCCTTTCTGGCCTACCCTCCCTCGCTTTAGTACCGGCTTTCAGACTCTCCGAACTCCATTACTACAAGTGGCTCTTGGCTGGCCTAGTACAACCCTCAAGCCAGTCTTCTCAAATACTGCTTAGAATGTCTTGTCTCTGCTCCAGGGTTTCTAATGCCACTGCCTCCCTGCTCCCAACCACAATACACAAAATCTATAACCTGGGTCAGGAGACCTTAGACAGACAGACGGACTTCCCATCCTAAAAACTCGGACATAAGCCTTCTGTTCCAACCACAATGAGCTGCTCACTGCCTTTCAAACATTCCTGGAATTTAGTATTTGGTCACTAAAGGAATATTAGAGATTTAGTGAAGAAAAAAAATATGATTCAGGCCCTGCGGAAGTGAATAGACTAATGAGAAAATCAAGACTTTTAAAATGCACATTAACATGCAGAATTACAAACTGGGCATGTAACATGAGAACAGAATTAAATGGGGAGGGGGTGGGGTGTTCCAGGCAAGGCCAATTCTGCTGGGACATGAACAGGGAGAGAAGCACAGGATAAAGCTAGAGAGACAGGCAGGATTCCACCAGTTGTACTACATTTCTTAGATTTCTTTTCAACGCTGTTCCTTAAGTGTCTTTCCTCTTTTTTACCCTTTCGACTAGCCTTTTAGCTTCAACTCAAATTCTATGTTGTTTTTCCATGAGGGCTGGACAGGTCCGCTCATATAAGAAAAATCTGTCTCAACAATCATGGCACTCTCCAGTTCCATCCATGCTGTTGCAAATGGTAAGAATTCCTTCTTTTTTATAGCAGCATAGTATTCCATTGTGTAGATGTACCAGTTTTCTAATCCATTCATCTGCTGATGGGCACTTAGGCTGGAGAGCATTATGCTAAGTGAAATAAACCAGTCGATGAAAGAAAAATACCACATGTTCTCTCTCATTTATGGATAATAAAGAACATTATAAGCTGAAGAATAAAAATAGATACAGAGGCAAAGCTGCATTGAACAGACTGTCAAACTACTGCAGGAAGACTGGGGAGGATTGGAGGGGATAAGAGATCAACTGAAGGACTTGTATGCATGCATATAAGCATAATCAATGGACACAAGACACTGGGGGGTAGGGAAGGAGGGAGGAAGGTCAAGGGGAAAAATGGAGACTTATGTAACACTCTTTGTAATACTTTAAGCAATAAAACAAAATTTAAAAACACACACACACAAAAAAAACCAATCATGGCACTTACATGTGCCAATCATGTACGTCCCAACCATATGTTGCCCATTTACTGGGTCACTTGTGTGCCTATTTATGAACAAGAGCTTGATGTTGAACAGCAACCCTACCTGAAACATAATCCCTGAAGGTGTTTAGCCGTCATATTGTTGAATGAATGAATACAGTGAAATGTACAGAGAATAGGAAAAGGCCAGTATGTATTTGCACTGAAGAGTTAAGTGTATGATTCCACTGTTACCACCAAATTCTTATTTTCATCCATGTCCCTTGCTCAACCTTTTCATTTTTGTACTCCTCTAGAGAAAGGTGGGGGTGGGTAATTAGGGCAGTTTAGAGAGTGAGTCGGGCTGCTAGCCCAGCAGTAATTCTGACCAGCTTTGCATAATTTATTCCCTGTCCTACCACTTCAAGCATTATTTGGAGGTATCCAATGGAATTCTAGGCAAAAACAGTATGAACGCTAGTATTGTTAAAGAAAATAATATAACAGTGCATAAAGTAGATCATAATGTATGATAGTATAAAAATTATAGCACAGGATCACTAGATATATGATGAATGTGCTAGACTTATGGTCTCATAGCTATAGAAAAAAGTGCAGTATAGACTTTGGAAAGTGGTCAGAGAACAGTGACACAATAAGACTTTAAGAATAGCATCCACAAAGAAAAGATTGTTTTTCTTTTGTAAAATGCCTGGAGAATAAAAAACAAACTCTCTTTAGTTTGCAGAACTTTATCTGGAAAAAAAAAAGGGAGGTTTAACTGCACAATATGGGTACTAGTTAGAAAAAAAAAAGAAAATCGTACAATAAGAGCTTCTTACACTGTGAATTAAGTTACTGAGGGAACCTAATTTACCTGGATTTATTTAAAATGCCAGAAACAGAAGCTTAAACTGATAATTTTCTGGCTATAAAACAAAGGAGAAATTGAAGCCTGGATATAATTTCAATAAACAGTTTGATAGGATCTATAGTTTTTCAAAGGAGAATGGTGGCTAAGCCACCAGACTCAAAAATGACACATAAGTCTGGATGAAGAAAACTCATTTTTGTCAAGAATAGAATCACTATAAGAACAACAGCTGGAATTTTGTGGTTCATTAATGAGTGCAAGGTAAATCTAAAATAAGTATGAAGTATAATGCAAAATATATAGTAAATGTAAAGTAATACACACTTTAACTGTATTGCTAACTTAGAGAACAAAGTAATGTCCTTAATAAAATTCAGTGTTTGAGTACACAAAATCATGCTGGGGAGGGGGGGAGTGTCAGAAAGGAACTTGCATCTGTCAAATGAAATGTGAATAACAATTTTTTATTTCAATTTTTAATAACAGGAATTACTACCCAAGCCTTCAAATAAATTAAAATAAATGTATACCTGTAATTCTACAGACTTCACTTCCAATATTTTCTGTGAAGGTCACAGAAATAAGAACATATTCAGATACTTTTTTTTCTTAATGTAGGCGTATAAAAGTGCTTTTCACTGATCCTAGAAAATTGGCTCTCAGTGACAGTTTATAGTTCTTAGTTTTCCACAACTTTTTTTTTTTTTTAAGAAAAACATAACTTTCTTTAAAAGTCAAATTCAAGTGACTTAGGTGGTTTCCACAGGAACATACTTGAACATTTCAGGCCCTGCGTCCAGTGGGCTCCACCTACTAGCTGTCAGGCATGGCAATATGAAGCTTACAGCCATTCAATAACAAAGAAGTTAGCAAAGTGCAGTTATTTTTCAAAGCCACCTACTTTACTGAGTAAAACAATTAAAAATTTGTATGAAATGGCCTAAAAGGAAATCTTTTATTTCACTAATTTCCAACCCTGCCCTGGATATTTTTAAAATTTTAAATGCTAATTTGAAGCAATTTTACAAGTTCCAAAAATTAAAGCAGCCTTATTCTTTAATTTTGGGAGAAAGTCTAGTGAGCCTTAAATTGCCCGGCTAATTGTTTGGAGAACTCCCCATCTACTGCCTCAACTCCCCTTAGGATTCCAAATTATAACAGCATCAAGTGGTCAGCTTTTAGGAGCTCTGGGACCTAGAATATTATTAATTTCCAATTGATTAACATTTAACGTGTGTTTTTAAGAGTTTGTTTTAGGAATTCCTTCCAGGATTACATTAGGAATTCAGAAATGAAGTTTGTGAGTGACACGATTTTATTAGAGGAATTTCTGGGGTCAGATTTAAAAATTTTGGTTACTTACAAACAGACTATTGCTCTCTTTCCTACTTCAAATGCCCAGGCCACAACCTCTGAATTTATGAGGATGGTGGCTCTTCAGTCTTGCTAATGTGAACAATAATTTCCAATTATATCACACTTTATAATATGCACAGTATACCCAATATAATGATATGTCATTTCAATGTAGCTAGCCCATGAACTTGTACAGGTTTAATGGGATTTCACGTATTTAGAATTTCATCATAAAGGGGCCCTTTGGAATCATTATAACATCAATCCTTTCCCATTATAAGACTCAGCTCTCTTACTAGGCAGGGCCTCAGGGCTCAAGGCAAGGCTTAACTTACCCGTGGATTGTAAGCCAGATCCCAATAAAAGCCATAGCACTTGGGGAGAACATTAGTAAATGGCAATGATGACATAGTAAAAAATTTTTAGTGAATCAGGGGATCAATCACAAAGGCAGACAATGATTGTTCGTAGGGAAAAAATTCTTATGACTTGAAGTAATACTTAAGATCTACACATGTTATTCCCTACTTTTGGGGAAAAGAACTATGTAATTGGGAGCAAATTAAGTACAAAATAACTCATGTTCCATTTAAGTCACAACTTTCTAACTGTAACTGTCAAGGTTGAATTAATTAGGATATTTAATACCAAGGAGGAAAAAGGCTTGCTTCTAGAATTTTTTTTTTTTTTTAAAGAAAGAAAGAAAAAAAGAATGACGTGCAGCTGAAAGAGTTGTTCCTCAAGCCTGGTGATAAAAACTGTCAGCCCTATGTGTGAAGGGTTTATTTTTTTTCTTAAACAAATAGTGTGCTAGTGTTTTAAGAAAAAAAAAAAAACCTCCATAAACCTTGATTACATTACTATGCATTATATACCTTATGTGAATGGTCCTTCATTTTCTTCTTGCCCCTTAGTACATGAGGGATAAATATATGAATATCTTATGATCCATTATGAATGTCATTCTAGACTGTAAAGGAGGGAAGGGGGACAAAAGTAGTTCCAATGAGCCCCCATTTCCTATGAATTTTAATCATCCCTAGTTGACATGTAGCTTTGAGAGTATGTGGGTAGGCACACACAAACACCCACAATTAGTCCAGGGTAGAATCTGAGCTCCACTTGAGACTATATAGGTAATATTTCAAACTGATTGGCATTTCCCCCCTGAGGCCTTGTGCATAATAAAGTCTTCACAACAGACTTTGGAAATCATTAAAGTCTGACTGAGGCACACATAAAAGTAGACTGTCAACACTTGGCTGTTCAGAGCTCACTCTCTTGGCTAGCAGATTAAACAGGCTCTTGGTTTTACTTCTCCTTCCTCTTCCTTACATGGTCCACTTTTGGGGGCATGTCTTTCCTCGTTTGCAGCTACTCCATCACAAGGTGATATGGGGAAAAGAGAAAATGTAATCTGCAAACTTGACAGTAAATGTCGGAAGAGACTCGGTAATTGAATGTATTTCCTGAAATCAGGTTTGGGGGTTATTAGTGCTGCTGTTTTAGCCAACCTTTAGTCATCAAGGCTAGCTGCAAGTTGACTCCACAAACTTTGCTTTATGTAATTTATAGATCAATGAACTAAACGCACACTAACTACAAAACATCCCATTTTAAACGTAACTTCAGGAATATGCTACTTGAATGAAACATGTAGGTCCTTTGATTAAATAAAAAAATAAAAAATGAATTATTCTGTAAGAGAATAATAACCCTACCCCAACTTATTAGCTTTAAAGACTACATTTTCTTGAAGCCACATATATCTATCTAAGAATTTCATTAAGGCAACATTGTAAGTGAAAGGCATATTTATTTTTGATAGAACATATGCTTTAAACTCTATCAGAGGAGGTGAAGAAACATTTCAAAACTAAGAGAGCAGTGATACATAAAGCCAGCATCTGGTAAGCAATACCTGTAAGAAAGAAATTACTATATTCCATCTTTTTTTTTTAAAGGAACATCCCCTTGTGTCACAAATATTTTGCCTTTTCCCCTTTCAGTAAGTCAGCTTGAAATCTCATTCTAAATCTATAATCAATCTTTCTCTGTTTCCCCCTCTGTAATCCCTTACAAGTCTGGGCTATCACACACACTTCTGACACTGATGTGTGTTTTCTTCTGGATTGCTGCATTTGCCTAATGCATATATCAAGTATCAAACTGTTCTGCACCCATGACTAGTGGAATAAAAGACCCTACATATAACGATTTGCTCATTTAAAATAAAAAGTTAAGAAAGTAGTCTCAAGTCTTGGGAAAGGAAAAGTCTAAACTAACCAAGTTTTAAATGCAAGAGCAAAAAAAAATATTAAAGACTAGAGCAATAGTTACTGATTTTTCTGCCAATATGATCAAAGTATGATTGAGCAGACAAGGAAACCTTGACAGTACCATCCCATTACTACTAGTTGGCTGTTTGACACATATGAGTTACCCACAAGGATAAATATCTTTGAGGCCATTGGCAAAATAGCACTATTTTATACCATCACAGACATGTAATGGAGTTCAAACTTTCCGGAAAGAAGTGAAGTCTCCTGAAATAATGCAAACAAAGAAACCAAGCGGGCATGCTTGTGAGCACTTTGAATCCTGGTTACCAATTTGATAATGATAATGACGCTAATTTCTAATTTAAAATTCTGTTCATCAGTATCAACAGACAAAATGTAAGAAACCCAAATTTTAAAATGTAGCCATTTTTTCCTTTAGATATTTTACTGTATTTAAAAACCAGTAATAGAAAACACTTGCCAAGTTCATTTAGTCTCTGACGGAGGCACACATATGTGATTTCCTAATTTACAGCTTGCACGTACAGATGTTCACACTTAGTAAAAGGACTTCTTAATAGCTTTTTTTAATTAAAAGTGTGTTGATAATAGGTGTTTTAAACATATCCAAACAACACAGCTGAACTGACAAATGCCTGTCTTCATGCCTTACCATGTCTCACATTGTGGCAAGGTTTTTATAAGAGAGAAAAGATTATGAATCAGTCCCACGTATACAGGATAAATGTTACCCCCAAAACCTCCAAATGAAATCTTTCATTAATTTCTCTCTCTATGATCTGTTTCCAAGTAGAAAATGTTAGATTGCTACTAGGTTTATGTAGCCGAGAGCAGAACCACACAGCCTTTGCGTGTTGCCTGCAGTCTTTTTTTTTTTTCCTTTGCAAAACTTTGAACCCCATCCAGCTTTGACACACTGCCTCTTCAGTTAATAACTATCAAGTTTCCCTTGTCTCCTGTCTACTTTTCTTTGAGGCAATTGCGCACTCAGCACCCCGAGATAATAACACACATCTATAAGATAAAAGCAGTGGCATTAATGTAATTGTCTGCCTCGCTCTCTTTAGCCTAATCTTTTTCTCCTTCAGTTTTGACTGCCTGTGTGACACCTGTTTTTGTCTCCTCTGATCCTACGACAGGTTTTCCGCTGACAAGGTTTTTGCCTGACAGAGATTCCGAAGACAAGAACATAATAAAATATGAAGAACTGCTTGTCAGAGTTTCTGCCAATGCTCACATGAAATAGAGAGAGAAAAAAATGACTTTTTTTTTTTTTTCTATTTTTATGAGGGGCCCTATGATGGTCGCCTTTGGCCTGTCAGGAAAAAGACTTCCCTGGCCAATTTCTCCAAGCAAAACAGGTGTTTTCTTTTATGTTAGAGGTTGATTTGTTTTTTAATTATTACTGAACCTGTACAAAACCTGAACAGCCAGAAGTGGGGAGGGGAGAATTTCTTACTCTCAGCCTTTTGCAAAGGAGTATTAAAGAACTGCTAAGTAGAAGTGGAAGCTATTTCACTCCAAGACCATATCTTCTGACTAAAACAAAAATACCAACATCTGATAATGATCAACTAAATTTAACTTCTCTAAAATGCACTCCCTGTTAGTGAAGCTACTAAACACTCTCACCTACCTTTCACTTGTTTTGTTGTCTGAAGACACAGAAGGAAAGAGAACTGAAAGCAGAGTGAGGGCTGGAAAGGAGAAATGCAAAAACGGGACTAAAGGCAAGGGGTTTGCAGGCTGCTGGAAAAGAGACTGGCAATTAGGAATCAGAGACTTTTAGATACATTTGTGAGACTTGCCATGAACTGTTCTCCATGTGCTCCCGCTGTGGGAGATGCTGGGGTCAGTATCAGCACACGCAGGTGAGGAAGTGCCCTTCCCCAGCTCCCAGGCCAGGGGAGAGGTCAGTACCCCACAGAAACCACCCTTCTGGTCCAGGCAGAGTACATTGAGGGCACACAGAGGGATGCGTGTGCTCCTGAGGACCGGGGCGCGATCAGTGATGCGGCAAGGGTGAGCGCACAGGGGGCTGGGACAGAGTTGACAGCGATGAGTGAAGGGAGGAGGAGATGCAGGATTTGGGCTTTCAGGATTCTCAACACCAGTGTGAACTCTCAGATCACTTTCACCTAAGCTTTGGTTCTCCAAATCGTCATCTAACACTTAGGGCCTAGCAGAATGAATCTAACAGAAATATAAGTCGAGTCACATTGTGTAATTTTCATTGTGCTAGTCTCATTGAAAAAGTGAAAAATAAACGCTTTTTTAAATATTTTATTTAAAATAAATTTAATATACATTAAACTATCAATATACAGACAATATAACTGTTACATATATATATAACTAAAAACCCAGTGGACCCTTTATACTTATTACATATCTCAGTTAGAACTAGATTGCAAGTGCTCAGGTCCACCAGAGTGGCTTCATTAGTGAACAGCCAGTACTAAGGTAAGCTGCCTTTGCATTGCTTGGCCCCACTTGAATTTAAGGCCCAACAAGTCCGTACTTTCAACCAGATGGGTTAGGACTTGCTTGTCACTACAGCAGGCTGGGAGGCCTAGGCAGAGATTTCCCTGGGTATCAAAGAGCAGCTTCAAGGAGAGAGGGACCTTTCTACAGGCCCCTTAACAGGCACTGCTTATGAATCTCTCCATTTGTGGCAGTAACTCCTTGAAATACTTTCCATATGTTGCTTTGGCTATAGGCTCACTAACTAGTAACGGATTAGTTCAAGGAGCTTTTAAAGTGCTACGAACATCTACCACGCAAGAAGGCAAAGACTGGTAGGGAATGGGTTGCATAAACAACATTACATGCCTCCCAGTAGACAAGTTGGAACTTATCTAAAATACCATCTTTATCTCAGTGATTTCGCTCTTCAATCAAAAAAGGGAGAGGGACATGTCCCAGTTGGAAGAAGTCATCACTTGTGATACAAAGGAGAAGGAAGAATAAGTGAGAGTAGCAAGATGATATTGCTGAGGCATACTGGGTCATTGTGACCGACCAGACTCTCCTGGTTTGTCTGAACAGGGCATCCTGAGTAAAATGTGAGGAGTTGTGTGTATTTCATTTATAAACCCCTTCAATTTGTGTTCTTAACCCTGGTGAACCCCAGTTAATTAAGATGTTCCTATAAACAATTAAGCTTCCTGTAGGATCGTTAGCAAGATATAAAAATTTATGATGTAATAAAGGGCAATAAAATGATAAAGTGGTTAGCCCATCAAAGCACTTCACATGCAAGAACATAGGTGTGGAAATAGCTTTAACCCTGTTTCAAATCCATCTACTTCTGGTTTTTGAACTTTCAACACATAAATACTCCTACAATTCATTTCAACTGGTCTGAATTTCTTTCTCATAATGTGACTTTTGGGATAAAGTGTTTCCTACTTCCCTTCAAATAGGGCTTAAATGGAATTTTAAGGGAAAGGGAAGGTATGGAACTGTCTTGGATTTTTCTGGCGGAAACATACTCTCCTGGGAACACTTGGACCCTCCCCCAAAAGAGCTGGTGACATAAACTCTGCCACCGGGCACTGAAGAAATGTCCCTGGAAGGGGAATGAGCTCACACCATCACCTCTGACCTGAAGGGAGGCTCTAGATAGTCTCCTTCACGTTATGCCCACTCGTTCATTTAATCCTTTCAAAGCCTCACTGTGGTAGTTAGGTTTTTCCTATTATTATTTGAATTTACAGATAAAAGAACTGCAATGGGATTTAACCACTGGTCTGGCCACACCCACCTTTTAGTCACTAGACTAAGCTAAGCAGACAGGTCAGATCCTCAAGGGTGAAGTTTCACTTCTGTTTAAAAGTTCAATAATGAAAACAACTAACACAAATGGATTATCTCATTTAATCCTAGGAAGAACGCTAGTGTAGGCGTGATCACTGTCCACACTTCACAGATGAGAAAACAGAGATCATATAACTTGGCCAGGATTCTACTATGATAGTCAGTGGTGAGCCCGATGTGAACCTAAGCAGAGCTGCACTCTTACCCAGTCTTTATCCTGCCTCCCATTTGTGCACCTGAAGCTTCTTTCTAGACTGCAAAGGTTCCCACTTTGCATATATCAATCTCAAGATCCTCCCTAGAAACTGCTTTGGCACCGTACACTTCAGTGATCAGAATTTACCAGATACACCTCTTGTTCCAGATGAATAAAATGGAGCTAGAAAAAAAAAAAAAGATCTGGAGAGCTAAAAGGCAGAGCGCCCAGGATTTTAAGGGGAGGCACTGTTTGTGCTATGATTTAAAAAAAATTTTTTTTTGAGGGAGTTCACAGCATCATCTGAAAGGTGGGCAGGCAGAGAAACAAATCAAAATAAGCAGCTCAGGGACACAATAAGAATACAGTGACTGCCATTAATCAAGCGCCAAACCTCCAACTTTGTGGGGTGTCCTCCCTTAAAAGCTAATCAGTGGTGATCAGGGAGTAAAAGGAGAGAAGCAGAAGAGGGTGACATGCCCTCGGGTCAGCAAAGGAGGCCCCTGTGCCAAGCAGGAAAATGGCCTTGTTTTTGCTCTCTAAAATAAAAATAAATGAACAAATGTTCAGGGACATTGTCCATGGAAAGGCCAGGACCCAGCTGCCTTGCCAGAGCTAGGAGTCAGCTGAAAGCTGTTTCCCTAATCACAGGAGAATTTTGCAGCGAGGGACCACCAGGGTTCAGAGCACAATGTGGAAGAGCTAAGACCACTAGAAAGTATGAGTCCCCACCTTTTCCACACCAGTGTGTCAGAGGAAGAGGAGTTCCCACCCATGTGTTTCTCAACAAAGCCCGAGAAGCATGGCCACCTACCTATCTTCCCAAAGGATCAAGTTCGCGCTTTGCCTGCATTCCCTGGGAAGCCTGCATTTACTTTCCTGCGCTAAGGGCTCACTTTAATACCTTTCTTATATATTTCACTAAGTCCTAAGTAGCAGCCTGCAACACTTTTCTCCCAAAGCAGAATTCCCTCTTCTTGAGACAACCTCCAGGGCAAGCAAGAGGAAGGTCAGTCCTTTCCTGTAGATTCCTATTGGGGCATATTACTTTCCTTTGTCAGAGGAAGCACAATTTTACTCACTCTCCTTTCTTGATCTTGACAAATTTACTAATTTTCTTATAGAAACTGCTGAGTTACTCAGAATAAGCATGATGTCATAGACATGTCATACTTTGTTGCTTATGATGAGGATCCATTTGTGGTGGGAAGAGGAGAGAAGCAGGGAAGAAAAAAGGGCAGTTACACCAGCTTTTGGACTCAAGTCAGAGAGAATATTACAGTGTTACCAGTTGAGGATAAACTACTCTCACAGATGTTTAGACAATTCATAAGAAGAGCACAGACTGGGACAAATAATAAAGACACATGACCTTTCTCGGGTTAAAATGAAAAATGACTAGTTTTGATTTGCCCTGCTGAAGTCCTTATTAAAGTACCATGCTGCCAAAAAAATTAGAGGAATTTGTAAACACTACAGAGATCTCGTGATTTTAAACACAGAACTGACCTAATCAAAAGATTTATTATAGAATTCTCAGAACCCAAGGCCCCAACTTATGCAAATTAGGCCTATCTATGACTTTCTTCTCCATGTATGCTTGCCAGACTAGTTAGTAAAATCACAGGGCACTCAGCTAAATTTGCATGGTACATGCTAATACTTTAAAAAAAATGTTTGCCTGAAATTCAAATTTAATGGGGATATCCCATATTTTCTTCTTTTATGTATAAGATATAAATGACATATAACATTGTGTTAGTTTTAGGGGTATACCATATCTGATATTTTAAATTTGTGTGAGGATTATTTATAGAGATAAATACCCCTGTTCTGATAAGATATATCAAGTATAGAGCTCAGAACTCAAACTCAGTGATGCTGAAAAAAATTACTTCCAGTGAATTATAAAAAAAAAAAAAAACAACGGTTGGGAATTAATGGATTATATGAATATTAAGTCTTACAGTACATTAAACCATAAAGCTGGTTGCTATATGACACTAAATTAACTTTATACTGCTCACTACTTCCTGTGGCACAGAACTGAAGAATACCTGGCACAGTAGTTTACATGTGATGTATGCTTAATAAATATCTATTGATTGATGGCCAAGCCTGCTCATTTGACATTAAAAAAATCTGAACAGTTTGGAAACTGGCAGAGAAGCAGCTGGCTAGATGAGCAAATAATTAAGGTAATAAAGTAGGACTATCTTTTCCTTGAATGAACTGCAAATAGTAAAGAGAAATCACATTTATGGAACATAAAGAAAAGGTCTTAAGATTTCCAGTGCAAGCAGACCTCAGCCAAAGTAAATAACTAGTGTTAGTTGAGATTGCTTAGAAGTGAATGAAAATTCCAGCATCATGCAGCTTGTTGGAATGACACATCCTATTGGTTTACAATTTTTCTGTGAAGAAAATATTTTACTCTGAGAAAGCTGCTGTGGGGTTCACTCACTACATTATTCTATATAATAAAGAGGTAATATGCAAGTTGACCATCACTCCAACACACAAGATGGCCACTCCCATGTGGTCAAAGATGGCCACCACAAGACTGCCGGCAGGGGACAGCAGTTGTGGGTGATCAGGCCAGCAGGGGAGCACAGTTTGGAGGGACCAGGCCTGCAAGGGAGGGCAGTTGGGGGCAATCAGGTCTGCTGGGGTGGGCAGTTGGGGGGGCCAGCAGAGGAGGGCAGTTGGGGGTGACCAGGCTTACAGGGGAGAGCAGTTAGGGGTGACCAGGCTGGCAGGGGAGAGCAGTTAGAGGCAATCAGGCCATCAGGGGAGGGCAGTTAGGGGCAACCAGGCTGGCAAGGGAGGGAACTTAGGGGTGACTGAGTCAGCAGGGGAGGAGAGTTGGGGGAGACCAGGTCAGTGAGGGAGGGCAGTTATAAGGGACCAGGCCATCAGGGGAGGGCAGTAGGGGCAATCGAGCTGGCAGGGGAGCAGTTAGGTGTCGATCAGGTTGCCAGGGGAGTGGTTAGGGGGTGATGAGGCTGACAAATAGAAGTGGTTAGGGGCAATCAGGCAGGCAAGCAGGTGAGTGGTTGGGAGCCAGCAATCCTGGATTGTGAGAGGGATGTCTGATTGTCCGTTTAGGCCCGATACCAGTGCGATCAGGCCTAAATGGGCAGTTGAATATCCCTCAAGGGGTCCCAAATTGGAAGGGTGCAGGCTGGGCTGAGGGACACACATACCCTCATGCATGAATTTCATGCACTGGGCCTCTAGTGTACTATATTTCTTATTCATCAAGCCTCTTATCCTTGCCAAATGCTTACTAGACATACTAAGAAACAGTGGAAATTATTTTAAGGTAATTGTAAAAAATGAGCTTCCTCAGAAGTAAAAATTACTAATCCAAGAAAGGAAAATCATTACCTTTTTAAAATCTGCTCACTTCTTTTATCAAATATACCACATCATAATAAAAAAAAATAAGTTTCCAGATGTTTGTATTATCATTAAGTATTTCTAAAATTCATTTAGAAAATAACTTACTTTTAAAAAAGTTACTACTTTATTTATACTGTTAATGGTTTAGAAATAAAGTATTCATCTAGACAATGACATTTAAACTAATCCTATATAATAAAGAGGTAATATGCAAATTAACCCTTATGCCCTCATAAGACGGCTGCCTATCTTGTGGGGGTTAGTGAGGAATGACCAAACAACTGAACAAGCAGGCTGCATGGGGCAGCCGGGCCAGCAGGGGGGTTAGTGAGGGATGACCAAATGACTGAACGGCAGACTGTGTGGGGCAACCAGGCTGGCGAGGGGAGGGCAGCTGGGGGCGACCAGACCAGCAGGAGGGGGGCAGTCAGGGATGACCAGGCTGGCTGGCAGGGGGGTGAAGTGAGGGGAGACTAGTCCGGCAGGGGAGGCAGTTGGGGGCGATTAGGCTGGCAGGGGGGCAGTGAGGAGCGACTAGGCCAACAGAGGAGAGGGAGCAGTTGAGGGCAACCAGGCCGGTGGGGG
>PVJC01024594.1:0-25428 GCA_004026665.1 Murina feae | reverse complement strand
AGTGGACTGACAATTTTCGGGGGTTAAGGGTGTTGGGGATGCGTGAAGAGACTGGACAATAATTGTACACCTATGGATGAGGACAATGGGGGGGGCACGGTCAGAGGTTGGGGTGGGAATTGGGAGGAGGGGAGCTATGGGGGAAAAAAGAGGAACAACTGTAATAATCTGAACAATAAAAATAAATTAAAAAAAAAAATAAATGCATTGTTTTTCTTTAAAAGTAAAAGAATGAAGATTAACAAATCTGCATTAGTCTTTTCTGCCACCAAGGTTCCCCCACTCATTCTCAAAACAATAACGTAAAATGGAAATTAACTATTTAGTGTTACTCCCATTGAAGAAACTTATGTTTACTTTTCTGGTGCACAAGGAAACCGATTTTGAAATCTGCCTAATCAATAGACATTAATACTATCTGTTCAAGTAAATATACTTACATAGTTACTCAAAAGAAACATCAAATGTAATCATGCTTGAATTCATTTGTTTTGTTCACATACCTATGAGCAATTAGTTTAAAGATAAAGACAACAATGATGAATTACCTAATCCATATTTATTAAAACAGAGTACTGCTTTGTGGGATTTTTCAAAGCAGATCGACTTAGCAACTAAAAAATATATGAATATGCTTTAGAATACTCATTTAATTAATATTTTTTTGTGGTGTGCAATAGAAGGGAAGATATATGTTGAATATATATCTTGTCACATTTAAAAAAAGCAATACAGGCACCTGCTTTAAAAAAATAAGTAAGTTTCTAAATGCAAAGAGAAGCCTTCTCTTTGCCATCTTTCAAACAGTAAACATTCACTTCTGGTCTTGATTATATACAAGATGCAGTACAGTAAACAACAGATTTGCCATGAACTTTTTTCTTCTTTAGTTAACTGAGAATAATAAGCTTAAAGAAGTGGGAGCAAAGGTAAGCACCAGAGAGTACTGTCAAGGAGACTGAGATTATTAATATTAATTTTTACATGTTTCAACTGACTAAATGTACCTGTAATTGGTACTCTGGCTGCAAATTTAGACGGCTGTGCTTATGTGAGGATTGTATAATAAGCAGTCATTACACTCTTGCTTTTGTAATCTCTAATGGGAAAACTGAGAAGTTCTTTCCCCTTTTTAAATTAAATGCTTTTAATAAAGTAAGATTTTTTAGGGGAACAAATACTCAACTTCTTAAGCTGTAAATTATGAAAAGCTGCCTCCACTGGACTTGACTATGGAGAAAACAGAGTGATTTAAATGTTTTCCAGAGCTTACACGTTAGTGCTTTCAACATTAAAAAGCAAAATCAGAGTCATGTCAGCGCCCTGTTCTGCCAAGCTTTAGACAAAAGGGGGAGCAACAGCAGTGTGGCCAGATCCTCGCCACCAGGGAGGGGGACAGGAACGTCGCAGCACCAGAATGACCTAATGATCACTTGCTTCCGACCACACGTGTCTGCACTGGCTCGCAGCCTTGCATTTGCAAACATGGCTTCTCCACAGCACACTGGCAGGCCTTTCCCTCGCTCTAGAATGTCACCACCTAGTGAAGGAAGGTCCCAGCTAAAACCCTTTCACTTTCCACAGAAAATATTTTCCACAGGAAAAGTTTTGTAGAGATCTGGTAAACTGGATAATTCACTGGGAAACGAGGGATTCTGTGCATATGCATAATTACCAAAAGAAAAGAAATATTTAAAAGTACAAATGTTGAGACTACTGATATCCACTGTATAGAAATTTGCCTATAAATACTTGAAAAATAGAATTTTGAAAGGACACACTTTTTTTTGTATTTCAGAATGTGTTCAAACTTGGCTGAATCTGTGGGATCTCTGAACATCAGGCTTTTTCATTTTTCTTCTCCCATCTTTAAATTGCCTATAAACTTTCATCACCAGTATTCGGCTGCAGGTACAGACATGGCTAAAATGCACTGGTTCATCCTAAAAGGAGGGATGTTTACTGAAATTAAGCCAGATTTAGTCAAAGCAAGGCACATGCTTCAACATGAAAAACCCTACCCCCTCCTCTGAAACATCCTGGTAGCGTCTAACCCTTTACTCCTCCCTTAGTTTCTATCATCTTGGTTTGTATTACCATGTGCTTCTCCTTTGATAACAGCCATTTTAGATGGCGAAAGAATTTTCTCCTGACCATAGATTTAATACAGCCGTCTGTTGACTGACTGGCCTGAGAGCAGAGAGATCCTCTTGCTCCACCTCCTAACATCTGTCACAAGAGTCAGATTTCAAATCAACCCAAATGAGGGGATAGAGGGAGAGTAAGTGAAGAGGGAACACAGGAAAAGGAAACACTAGTGGTTGGTGGTTAGGGCATCTGTAGAAACCATAATATAGTTTCGAGCCTTCATTTGACTCCATCCAACAAAGGGACATCATGTTAGAAGTAACATTAAACTTCATGTTTAATGTTAAAAAAAGAACTGTATAATTTCCTAAATAGAAATAATCTTTGAAAATATAAATTAATAACAACCTTATTATTGTTCAATCTGTGGAGCTTTATTAAACACATACAAATAGATATTTTCAAAGAAAATGATCTTTTCATTTCCAGTTCTTATAGTCATGTAATGCCATCAGAAATATTATAGAGAAATACATTAATTACAAACCAACTTATAATGTGTGTAACTATTTATGCATTTTACTAGACAAATAATATTACCTTTGATATTTTAAGTTTAAAAACTGACCCCTGAACTGCTTTTAATAACTGTTTGTAAATCTTCTAAGTTTATTACAGTGGAAAAAGTTAATCAGTAACTACTTACTGCCAAACTATACCTGTAATTTAAAACGATAACAGTAGCCTAAGGCAGTTAGCAAACATCTCAGAAATTTCAGAGTCCAAATGGTTTTAACTTACGACTTTATGCCAAAGAAAGGAAGAAAATATGACAAGGAAACATTTAACTAAAGGAACAATAAAAAAAACTTGTAAAATGCTGATTTTTTTAGGTTACATGTGCTTGACAGTTTTCTAATAATACAAGCACCAAAAGGCAAGTCAGATCCAACATTAAAACACTGAAGTTCCCAAAGTGTACAGGGTGTAACCTGATCATAATTGCTGTGAAGGGTGAGAGCTGACTAAATCTTGACACTAAATCTTGCCATCTGTAGGTGCTTTACACATCCCCAGCTTTTTGTAAAAAGGGTCAAAAGTTTACAGTATATTTTTTCACTCGTTACCAATCACAAAATTCTATCCGTTTATGTCATCTTAGAACAACACTCAAAAATTTGGCACTACTCATTCGTAAGTCTACACAAAAGCATGAAGGCTATCTCCAAACCCAATGATTAGACAAGTAATAGTTATTTTTACATTTAGCAAAAAGACTGAATTTCCCCAAAATAATTAATCCTTCCAAAGACTTTTTGACTAGAACAACTATTCTACCTCTAACACTCCTTTACGAAATCATTGATGGCTTATAATCCAACAATTCACATCTAAAAGAAAGGTATTATTGTACCCAGCAAAGCTATCATTCAGAACTGAAGGCCAGATAAAGAGCTTCACAGATAAGAAAAAGCTAAAGGAGTTCATCACCTACAAACCAGAATTATTTGAAATGCTGAAAGGTATTCTTTAAGAAGAGGAGGAAGAAGAAAAAGGTAAAGGTAAAAATTATGAACAACAAAGTGACAACAAATACATATCTATCAACAAGTGAATCTAAAAGTCAAGTGAATAAAAAAATCTGATGAACAGAATAAACTGGTGAATATAATAGAATCAGGAGACTCAGGAGCACAGAAAGGAAGTGGACTGACAATTCTTTGGGGGAAAGGGGTGTGGGGGGTGTGGGAAGAGACTAGACAAAAATCGTAAACCTATGGGTGAGGACAGTGGGGGGGTAAAGGCATGGGGTGGGGTGGGAACTGGGTGGAGGGGAGCTATGGGTGGGAAGAGGAACAACTGTAATAATCTGAACAATAAAGATTTAATAAAATATAAAAATAAAAATAAAAAAGGTATCCATACTCAAGATGTCAATTTCATTGTTACTAAGTGAACTCGACCATTATTTTTTTCTCACCATTCACTAATCCCAATCATTGCACCTTGAATGTTCACAGAGGAAGCACGGATGCATCATCTCCCATAACTGAGAGTCAGGCATGGAGAACTGTCCTAGTGAGTCCGACCAAACAGATTCACATTGCGATTAAACATATTAAAATGTCTGGGTACAAAAAGCCCATGCGGATCTAACAAAAAGGCCCTTTCAGCAGGCAACACTGATCTGTGGTTCTGATCATTTTAAATTAGCAAACAACCCAAAATTCAAAAAAAGTACGAACATGCCATTTTCTAAAATCCTCTCATTTTACAGTTTTACTTCTCTCATTACAATGATCAAACTTTATGCTAAATTTTATCCTTAATTATTCACAGAAATTGCCAATAAATTGAAATCATCACCATAAATTCAGTAAGAATTATGGGAAAGCATGGAAGGGTGGAATAAAAACAAAGATAGTATCAACATATACAGTTCTTGCAGTTCAGCTGAAAAAATAACTGTACACTGAGAAATACTACATGAATCATGTAAATCTAAGTTTTATTTTCAATATATAACAATTTAATATTTAAAAGAACACCTCTGAGCCCCATTTTAAAGTGAATAATCTAATCTGACAGTACAAATGATCAACTCCTAGAAATTATTTTCGATGTAGGAATCTGATATATTAAAACAAATTAAATCAATGTAATATTGCTCTAATTTTTTAAAAAAACACAACCCAGCTAATTAAAGAGGCACAAGTTAAGTGAAGAAAATGTGAGAGAAATTTTGACTTAATGTTTCTAATTAGCAAGGGCTTTCACATAGACTTAAAAGCAAATCCTCCTTTCCTGATTAATTAGAACATCACACAAAGAACTAGACTCTAATTGGTAATTCTGCCAGAGAACTAGAAGGAACAGATGTGACAAACAGAAGAAGACATGTTCTCCATTGAAAATAATTGCAAATGTTATAGCTTTATAGTGGTTATAGATATCTAGATAGATGGTGGCTCCTATGCTTAAAACAGAACATTCTTGAAAACGTATAAAGGCTATGTGGCTAGTGGTATAACAGAAATATTTTGCCAAAAAAATAAGCTCACTGTGCTCAAAATAACACTAAACCTCACAAAGAGCTTTTCGTCAACTTAGATAGAAGGTAAAATGTTGACTGAAGACTTTTGAAAGTATCTAGAATTGTTTTTCTTTCTATTAAGGATTCCCTAATTATCAGATATATTTCAATGTTTGCCATTAATTTAAATAGAAGAATTTTACAATATTCTGAGAATACCAATCTCTTCCTCCAAGATACAAAAAGGCACATCACTAATATGAAATGGATATGCCTAAATTAAATGAAGGAAAAAATTGAGGACAGGACCCATAACAGCACTGCAATTAAAAAGATAAGAGAAGGAAATTCTCAGGAAAGAGAAAACCCTCTAGCCTCTTAGATGAGGGACTTGCTCTTGGAGGGGGAAAAAGATTAACATTAAAGGGGAGCAATTTGAGGGGATTTCAGAAGCTAATTCAAAAACACTGCAGCAAAGATTTCTGAGGGCCAAATTGTAAGCATAAGTACACCAACTAGTTTCAAAACAATTCTCTGAAATGCTGATACACAGACGTTTTAAAAAACATAGACATCAACTACATACACGTGGCATTTTAAAATCTCACGATTTTTCATTCTGTATTACATTCTACCTTATACTTTGCTGTCTCATTTTACAAGTAAAATAATTTTATAATCAATAACAAAAATATAAATATACTAAAGCCAAAATGATTACTCCACATTGTAGCATGTAGCAGTACTTCATTTTCTTTTATTGCCAAATAATAATCTATAGTATGTATATACCACATTTTATTTATCTACTCATCAGCTTATATACATTTACATTGTTTTTAGTTTTTGGCTACTCTAAATAATACTGCTGTGCACATTCCCATATTCATATTGTTGTAAATATAGAAAATCTACTAATTAGTTTTATTAATGGAATGATATAGATAGATCATAAGGGAGCCTGGATATCCAAAGGAAGCAAGGCTGGTCTTTTGTAGGATCTGGAGCAATTCTTCCCTCCCTGAGCATCCATTTATTACCTCCCTGCCAACCTGTCAGCATCACTCATAGCTCCTCCTGCCCATCACTGCCACCCCCTCGGTTCACACCATCATCTCACCTGGATTACTTCATAGCCTAAATGTGCCTCAGCCTCCAGCCTTGCTCTCCTCTAGTCCATTCAGCCCAGTGCAGCATATCCATTCTAAAATACAAGTTTCATCATTTCATTTCCTAGTATCAACTTTGTCAATGGACCCTCATGGTGCTCAAGATTAAAGTAAAAATTCCTTAATGAGTAGAAGACTCTAAGGTTTTCAGACCCCACTAACCTCTGCCATTGTGGTCTCTGACTACTTCTGTTGCATGTAAAGAGACAAATTCTGTTAATTTTTCTCCCTCACCACTGGACCTTTGTACATGCTGTCCTCTGAGCCTAGAACTGCCCCTCTTATGTGTTTTTCCCTCAGCCACAGAACTGTGTATCCTCTACCATTTTTTATGCCATCATCTCCATGATAATAAAATCTCCAAATGAGTAAAACATGTCTTTTCTCATAGCTAGTGCATCCAGCACAATGAATGGCACAAAGTGAGCACTCAGCACAGATTTGTGGCTTTGATAAGAAAATGCTAATTATTGGCATTTCCGGTATCTGAATAATTCCCATCAGCAGTTTTCTAGGCCCTTGACTTGAAAAAAAAAAAATTGTTGAAGAAACACGAAACACACAAACCATAGTGCTGGCTGCATATCTCCAATAGAGGCGAACAATCCTCACTGTCAGGTCACACGGTTAGTTCCCAATGGAACTGATGTCTCCCCTTCCACAGCCCATACTGTGACTATGAACCCCCCCAGGACCCTGGGCAGGACTGGTTCAAAAATAGGCGGGAAAACCAAGTTGGACCAATGAATGGGTCCTGTGATTTTTGTTGGAGCTGGCAGGAGAGTGCTCTCTTTAAAGAGAAACAGCGGCTGTTAAAATGATGTAAGCCAGAGCAGTCAGGACCTTCCCTGCTATCGCAGAGTCCTAATTGAAAAAAGGAGCGAAAACAGAGGGAAGTGGAGACAAAAAAAGAGGGACGGTTCTGTGACATCATTAAATCCTTCCATCCAGATGTGCCCAGAGCCAACTGCAGTCTGAAGCTCCCACTTAGGTGAGGAAGTAAATTCCGGTTTTGCTCATCCGGGTTTGCACTGGGTTTCTTTTGGGTAGTCAACTCTTGTCAGGAATCATCTGCCCATGTTAGCCTATAACTAGGCATCAAAATTTATTTGTTTTCTAGATAATCAACTTGACCAACTAGGCTCAGGTTTGCTTATGTAGAATTCTTCCCCTTTTCATGCAAGATGTAAGAGTACTGAATTTTATACTCAATTCTCCAACTACTTCCCGATAGGTGAGGAAGAAAGGTGGAGCCCATTTTTCCGAATAAAGTGTCCATGAAATGTTACAAAAATGGAATTAATCTAAGCTATATTTTGCTGGAGGTAGGGAAAGATTTGGAATGAAGACATTATCTTTATCCTAAGTGCCTTTCAGGGTATAATAGAACAAAATGACAAAGGAAAATCTGGTTTGAGCGCTAGTATCCACGCTATGCAACCCAGCAGACTCTTTTTCCTGCAGGAGGGTTTTGTATAACACCGTTGGTGGCTTCTCATTACACATGGGCATGTGCCTGGGCTGTGTGGAAAGAACGCCACATCAGATACAGTTCCCTGCAGAGGCAGTGAAAGGCTATCAGCCACCCTGCCCATGGAAGCGTCTGAGGAAGATGCTAACTAAGCATCATGAGCTAGCTATTAAAACAGAAGAAAAATGTATTAAAAATCTGGGTATGAAAGACATTTCTGTAGTAACTTAGATCCCTGCTCTAGTCAGGGATAAGCAGCTACTGATACAGAAAACACTATGCTGTGGCCTCCAGTAGCTCAAGGAAAAGGTAAGCGAACTGCAACTGGCGAGGGGATATTTCCAGAAAAGCTCTATACTAGGAAACTCTTCACCACACTGGGTTTTCTTGATTGGGGCAGCAAAAGGTCAGAGTCCTCAGAGGAAAGAGAAATGTGGCCTCTGCCCCGGTGTCCTGCCTCAACACCGTGGCTTGACACGGGGTATGTCTCCCAGCTAATCAGGGTCCTTGTTTTGTAAAAGCATTATGCTTTAGGATTTCTGGTTCTTACACCTGCAAATGGAGATTATACAGTGAAACCACTACTGATCAGAATGCTCATGAGATGACAAGCTATGTTACCCCACTACCACCACCAAATTTGGTTATTATTCAAAGCACTTCTAAAAATGTGTGACCATAATCTCCTGTTTTAGTAACTATTAACATTATAAAGATAATTTTATATTTATTATTTACGATCTTACATCCTCAGGACTACCATTCTGAATATTTGCTGCTGATACAAATTGATGGAACTTTATAAGTAGGTGATAATACAGAACATCTACTAATCCCAACAAATGGTTAAGTGCGTGTAAACACTTGTATTCTAACTTCCATTCAGGATATTCTATTTAACATCAATCAATGTAAAGGGGAAATACAATTTAATTCAGCATCTCAGCATAGGGTTCATGTTAATACTGGTGCAAGTTCATTATATCTAACTAGATACACACAGATTAATGATGAAGATTAATGGAAGTATATTATCATGCACATATCAACAACTACAAAAACTTGTCCAATAAAGGACTGAACCAGCCAGCATCAATCTATGAACCAGGAGGTCATGGCTAGATTCCCAGTCAGGGCACATGCCTGGGTTGTGGGCTCGATCCCCATTAGGGAGTGTGAGGGAGGCAGCCAATTGATGATTCTCTCTTATCACTGCTGTTTCTATCTCTCTCTCTCTCTCTCTCACTCTCTGAAATCTATCTATCTATCTATCTATCTATCTATCTATCTATCTATCTATCTATCTATATAAAAGGACTCCACAGGTGGCAGGATAACTACTGTTATCGCTAATAACAGTGCCAGCAGCCAGTTATGGGTCTGGTATAATAATGGAGCCATGTGATGGGATCTTTCTGGTGTGCAGTGACTATTCAGAGTGATCCAGTATCTGGTTTTCTAATGTACTCACTGTGCACAAGTGTGCATGTCTGTGTGTGAACGATGATTACTTGGTTGTTACTCAGAAAAAGAATTTTGCTTCTACCCTCTGGCAGTATCAATTAAGATGTTTAAGTAACAAAATGGATGAGAAATAGCTGGAGAAAGAAAGAAGAGGAGTTGAGGATCTAGCCTAGGCAATGGGTGGAGCTCGACTGAGTTGTAGACCTAAAATTTTCAGAAATGTAGTTCAACCTCAACTCGGAACAGGAATTGGAGATGAGGACTAGAGGCAAATGATGAGGAGAGGGAGGAGAATGAGGAAGATATTTTTAAAAACAATTTTCCAAGTGATAGGCATTGTTCTAAGTGCTTTACGTGAATTATCTCAATGCAAGAAAACCGCATACTAGAAGAACAGATGTTGTTGGGAGGTAGGGAAGTGGAAATTGAAGCGGAAGAGTAGATTGGAGTCAAGTGTTCTCAAGAATAAAAGGGCCTCTCTGTAGGCTGACTTTAGATGTTCAATAAAACTGGATCTTTTCTATTCTTTCTGTTCAATGTACCTGCAACTACTTGTTTTATATATCCTTACATTTGTAATATTTTTGTAATACTTTTTATATCATCAAACTTAACCACTTTTAAAAAATATTTTATTTATTTTTTACAGAGGGGAAAGGAGAGGGATAGAGAGTCAGAAACATCGATAAGAGAGAAACATCGATCAGCTGCCTCCTGCACACCTCCTACTGGAGATGTGCCCACAACCAAGGTACATGCTCTTGACCGGAATTGAACCTGGGACCTTTCAGTCCGCAGGCCGATGCTCTATTCACTGAGCCAAACCAGTCAGGGCACTTAACCACTTTTTATACTTCATCAACTAGAGGTACTTGTTTTCAACTAGATATAACTTTTTTTCCCCATTTTTTTATTACATAAAGTATTACAAAGATTGGTACATATATTTCTTTTTTCCTCTGCCCTTCCCCCAGCCTCCCCTATTCCCCAGTGTTTTGTGTCCATTGGTTATGCTTAAATGCATGCACAAAAGTCCCTTGGCTGATCTGTTATCCACACCCCCCACCCCAAGTCCTTGTCCTTGTTGCTGTAATTTGACAGTCTGTTTGATGCTGCTCTGCCTCTGTATCTATTTTTGTTCACCAGTTTATAATGGTTATTATTATCCATAGATGAGTGAGGACATGTGGTATTTTTCTTTCATTGACTGGCTTATTTCACTTAGCATTATGTTCTCCAGTTCCATCCATGCTGCTGCAAATGATAAGCACTCCTTTTTTACAGCAGCATAGTATTCCATTGTGTAGATGTACCACCGTTTTCTAATCCATTCATCTGCTGATGGGCACTTAGGCTGTTTCCAAATCTTAGCTATGGTGAATTGTGCTGCTATAAATAACTTCTTAAACTCAAGTAGGTAAATTAAAATCAGTAAGAATGTACTTAGTGCTTTGTATAAACCCATGCATTATACAAAGCTCCAAGGAGGGAAATTTAGCATTATACAAAGCTCCAAGGAGGGAAATTTAGTTGGATTAGATTTGGAATCTAGCTACCATTAACAGCACACATTCTCAAGACACTTTCAATTAAAATTGTAACCAGCAGTTATTTTTCTGTCTTTGTGCCATTTGAGTATCATCAACAAAAGATATCCTTATTTCTGTGTTTCGTTTCTAGCTATTCCTTTTGTAATGTCTTAGAACACGGCATAGCAAGATAACCACAAGGTCAAGAGTGTCAAGAGGAGGACAGGAGTGGGCTAGTGTCCATCACTCTTCCCACACTGTGCACCTACTGCAATAAATCTAATCTAATAAAAGAGAAACATGCAAATTGACTGTTACCACCAGCCAATCAGAGCGGCTAAGATGGAGGCCAACAGCCATGGAGCTAGAGCAAACCAAAGGCTTCTGCTGCAACTGCCTGCCTAGGCTGGCTGAGCCTCTGCTCAGGGCCAGGCCCACCAGCCAATCAGAGCAGCTGTATGCAAATTAACCCAGCCAAGATGGAGGCCAACAGCCATGGAGCTAGAGCAAACCAAAGGCTTCTGCTGCAACTGCCTGCCTAGGCTGGCTGAGCCTCTGCTCACAGCCACGCCCACCAGCCAATCAGAGCAGCTGTATGCAAATTAACCCAGCCAAGATGGAGGCTGGCAGGGCGGCTCTGCACTGGGAGCCTCCACGGCCGGCCCGCATAGCTGTGCCAGGTGTGTCAGCTCAGTGGGAGGGGGAGGTCTGGCCTGGGGCCTCCTCGGGGCGTCCAGGAGCAGCCATCCTGGGTCCGCAACCTGGCTCTGCCCTGGGGGCCTCCTCAGGGGCGTGCGGGAGCACCCGTCCAGGGTCCGCTACCTTCATCCACCCCCCCCCAGGGGCCTCCACAGGGTGTGCGGGAGCGTCTGCTGCACAGTGCGGAGAATCCGAAGCCAGTTCACTGCCCAGCTCCACCCCGGCTGTGTTTGCTCAGCAGCAGGGCCCCACCGAGGGATCCTGCACCAGCGTCCGCCCCTGGCTCGCCACCCAGCTCTGCACCAGGTGTGTCCCCTCAGCGGTGGGGGCCCACCAGACATGTGCGATCGTGGGCCCTCTAGTGGGAAACATCCAGGCCTGCACTCACCAGCCCTCCCACCCCGCAGTGCATGAACCCTGAAGGGGCTGTGGGCAGCCTGAAAATGGCTCTCAGCCCCTCACCCAGGCTGGCCAGGCATGCCAGTGGGTGGACATCCCCCTCGAGGTGTCCCAGACTGCAAGAGGGCACAGGCCGGGCTGAGAGACCCCCACCCTCCGAGTGCACAAATTTTTGTGTACCAGGCCCCTAGTTCTTTTATATTTGTTAATACATTACTTTGTAATCACATTTATGTAACTTACTGTTTATCTGCCATTTCTCTTACCACCCTGGGAGACGTGGGTGGAACAAAGGCCACACACATTGCCCCTGTCCACCTTACACATCCCTGCTTTACTGTGTGCACAGTAACTGCTCTCCAGTGAATGCAAACTAAATGGAAAAAGACTGTCGGTTGGTTGGAGAACGAAAAACAAATCAGGGATTTCACCTAATCAAAAGGTGCCATTTTCATCAATAGAGGAAGCCCTATGTTATACTGGAAAGAGAAGAGATTTGGTAAATATAGTCCCAGGTTCAAATTCTAGCGCTGCCCACCTGTCTATATGACTTTGGTTAATTCTTATGAGCCTCAGTGTTTTCATCTGTAAAATGGAAATAATTTCTCTCTCCCAAGCTGATTTTAAGAATTTGATTAAATAAAATATATTTTAAGAATAAGAACGCAGGTTTGTAAGAAGAGCTTCCTTCTTAAAACTGCTTTATATTTTGATTCGTAAAAATACTATTTCCAGCCCTAACCGGTTTGGCTCAGTGGATAGAGCCTGTGGACTGAAGGGTCCCGGGTTCAATTCTGACCAGGGGCACATGCTTGGGTTGCAGGCTCGATCCACAGTGGGAGGCATGCAGGAGGCAGCTGGTCAGTGATTCTCTCTCATCACTGATGTTTCTATCTCTCTCTCCCACTTCCTTCCTTTCTGAAATATATATATATTTATTTATTATTATTATTATTAAAAGAATGCTGTCAAGAGCAGATGGAGCACTGGTGGAGGTAGAGACAGAAGGGCTGCCATGGTTTGGCCTCTGGGTCCCAAGCACCAATTCCCACCTCTCCTCTCCCCTTCTTGCCCCCTTTGCCTTTGCTGGAGCCCCTACCTGGCCAGCCTCCCCTCCCGGTCCAGGTGGGATTGGGGGATTAGCTGTCTAGGGTCCCAGTGCCTGGCAGGAGCCCTGTGCACCCTTTTATGCATGGGGCTCCTCTCCCTTTGGTACCACCTGAGTCTGTCCCTGAAGAGTGTAGTGGAGACCTTCGGCTGAGCCCAGCAGGCCTGCTGCCCTGGAGCTGCAGCTGCAGGATGCCTTCATCATAGTCATAGCCTCCCAGAGCTTCCACCTGGAATGTGGCTCTCCAGGGTGAGGGAACAGACACTGTCTTCCCTGACAGCCCTGATGCCCAGACAAATGCCTATAAGAGAGCCTGGGCCCTACCTCCGGGTCACCACTTCTCCTGCGGAGCACAGCCACCCAGCCCTGTCCTGCATGGCAGCTCAGTGTGATGCTTTCCTGGCCAGTGGGCTGAGGTGGCTGTACCACATGGACGACGACCACTATGTAAACGCAAGGGGCGCTTCTGAAGCTGCTAAAAGCCTTCCATGGACCGCCAATGTCTACAGAGGCTGGCCCAGCCTGAACCGGCCCACCCACGCTTCTGAGCCACAGCCCACAATCGCACGAGGCTGGTACAGTTCTGGTTCGCCACTGGGGTGCTAGCTTCTGCATCAACCACAATAGGCTTTGAAAGCGGCCCTGTAGGCCAGGATCTCCACTCTGCAGACTCATCTGCGATCACCTGGCTGCCTGATGACTGTACATAATCCAGTGCAAGCTGGGTGGCCACCTGCAGCCAGGCCCCTCCTCCACTCCCACCTGGAGACCCTGCGGCTGCTGGTGCTGCCCAGCTCCTGGAGCAGGTCACCCTCAGCTGTGGTCTGAGGGGCAGGCAGCTCAATGTCATTAGGCTACCTGGCCCCTTCTCTCCTTCTCTCCAACCGTGTCTCCTCTACCTGCACACCTCCTGGCAGCTGTGAATGAAGTGAATTTGAGATTGTAGGTAATTAAAACCTCTTTTTATTTTTATGGTACATAATGTTAATTATTATCACCCCACAATTGTAGCAGCTAAAAGCACTTAAGAGCTCTGAGAGCAGCTGTAATTTCCCCGATGTAAAAAAAAAAGAAAAAGAAAAAGAAAAAGAAAAAGAAAAAGTGGACAAAATCTGAGAGGGAGGACGGCCTAATTTTTTTATGTTTTGTAAAATGTAAATGCCATGTCTATTAATTTAGGTCATGACTATCTGAAATATAGTCAACATGAAATAGAAACTGTACTTCCAAAATAAATTAAGCTTTTAAAAAAGTAATTGAAAGAATTCTCTAGTCACTCTCAGAAATGTAGAAATATAATTTTTTCCAAATAAAAACTGAAATTTCCTTTTGAATTGAACATTTTCTTTTCTTTGTGTGAAAGTGTCATAGGACTTCTTATTATGGGAATTCCAGAAAATGCCTTTTAAAGATTTAATTGAGTAAAACACCTAAAATTATTTTTAAAGAGGGGAACTTTTAAGTGAAAATGAAAGTGGGCTAGCCCACTTTTCCATCTTTCAAAACAACATAACCAATATTAACAACTGAACCCATCTATATGTGTAACCTTGTTTGAAGTAAAAAACAGCTTACTATCATTTCTGTGACCTGCATTTTCCTGTTTAACTAGTTAGACAGTCACTTCTGATAGGATATACAATTTAGCAATTTTGGGGCTTTGTTTTGCTGGTACCCACATGAGAAGGGGCCGCAACTCTCATGGTAGGGAGGGGTGGCAAGCTCAATACTAAGCCTTGTCATGTCCTTACCCACACTTAGGTTAGCTTGAAACCTTATTCTGACACTAGTGGCCTGCTGCATGAAATTCATGCACATCAAAAAGGAATTAGAGGAAATATTTTAATATTGCTATTTGCCCTTTCTCTATAATAGAAGTGTCAGAGATGAAAGAAAATTAGTAAAATGTATATGAAAATCTCCCTCCTATCAGAGTCTGGGGTGCGCTGCGGGACCCAGAATCAGGTCCCTGCCCACCCGCATTTGCCTCGAAATTGCATGAGACCCAGACCCAGCTGGCCCCAAACCTATCAAGCCCCCACAGGGTGGGGGTTGTGGCCTCAGGTCCCCTGGCACCCGCGTGGGGGTGGGGGCACAGCCTCAGGTACCCCAGCCCCGGCACTGGGGGTGCAGCCTCAGGTTCCCCAGCCCTGGTGCGAGGGCATGACGACCATTTGCATATTAGCTCTTTATTATATAGGATTACTAAATGTAGGGGTGGGGCTTTAATGGTCTGCTTTTATGTTTTAGGAGAAGAAACTCTGATAGGCAAGACATTACCAATGACAGACTGGGTCTGACTCCCAATTCTGCCTCTAAGGAGCCAGTTAAATGAGATGCATGTCCCTGGACAAGTTGCTGAGCTTCCAGGCCTTGCCCCATTTCTAAAATGAGATAATAATAGCAGCCAGGTAATAGGTTTTCTCTTTCTTTCTTTTCCTTTTTTCGTGTGTGTGTGTGTGTGTGTGTGTGTGTGTGTGTATTATGTGGATTATTATGAGAAGAGCTTAGAACACTACCTGGTAAGGACAATATGCACACTAGCAATTATAAATGATCTTTCAGTTCTAAGAACTTTCTTTTCCATTTGTAATATAATTGACACAGGATGTGTGTGGATAATACTTGGTTCTACATTCATGTCTCTGTATTAAAATCACACTACTCATTGGCCCATAATCATGATTATCAATTTTTAGTAATATAGTAATATTATTTTAAATAAAAAAAATTTATATATTTAATGACATATTGACAAAGAAAAGTTATATATACATAGATAGGCAGCTATAATGTTAAATATGTTCTGTGAATAAAACAACACAAAAACAAAACATGTTGCTCTATATAATGAAAAAAAATATAATGAAGTAGGATGCTTCTAACTCAATTTCCTTCACATCCTGATGTACATCTTTTGAGTACTCTCTTCTGACAAAGCTCATTTTGTAGTATCTGATGGGATCAGTTAATCAAAACTCTCCTTTTCTGAGATCAGAATCATTTTTCCACTTAACTAGAAAGAAGACAACACAAAAATGTCTTTGCAATTGTTACAAGATCCAATTAAAAGCAGATGAGTTGGAAGACACAAAGTTTTATTTCACTATATACATTATAGCCCAGTATATAAAATGCTTTGACAACAAAAAGCGGTTTATTCTCAACTTCAAATCAAAGAGGATTTAGACACCATCAGAACTCACTTCACACTCTGACACAATGAATTTAGTCAAAGTTTAAATTGATACAACACAGTTAAAAGCCAAGAACCATGTCTTGCCAAAAGTAATGGTAAATGTTTGTTTTTCCTTTTCTCTCTCTACCCCTCAAGCTAACCTACATTTATCTCAGTTTTAAGACATTGTGAAAACCTTAACCACCTCATGAAACTTCACTGTGGTATCTGAACAAATGACCAGGTATGTTACTTTCTCAATCAGCTCTTGAAACCTAGTAGGAAACAGGACCCTTGACTTCAGTAAAAACTATCATTTAATTAAAAGGAGCACTGAAGTAGAAATAGCACCGCAAGCCAAAGATATCACATTTATCAGGATAAATAAATAGTACATAAATGTCTCTTCTTTTCTCTCCCTAAAATGGGAAAGGCTCAAGTAAAAGTAAGTGTGCGGCTCCTAACGACACAGCCCTGGCCCAAGGACCCTAGGACAGCCACCACCAGAATGTCTGTGGGGACCATGGCCAGCGCTGCAGGCAGCACTTAGTTCTGGGGCTGAGCAGCTTTAGTGATGAGCCACTATGGTAAAAGCAGAATTAAAAAAAATTTTTTTCCTTTTAAAAATAAGGTGGAAAAAATAAGATGGGAAATTGGTAAATATAGTAAGCATACATTATAGTTTAAAGCAATATGCATTGGCATTTAGGATATGTTAAAACAAAAATAAATTTAAAAAGACAACAGTGGTATTTTACAAAAAGCTATCATTTTATGTCTTCAAAAGGTACTTTAAAGAGAAAGTTTGAACCTGATCTTGGCACATAATATAAATATGTCAGTGAACAAGTTCCAAGAAGTAATAACTTACGTGTTAAGACAATAAAGATTTTATGAAACTTTGTGGATATTTTGAGGTAGTAGCAACATTAAACACTAAATCGTATTAGAGAAAATGTAAATGTTCCACAGCATCTAGTTTCAAGGAAAACCTAAAATCTAGATTCCATGGGGCTAAGAAAACACAATCTACTATTGCATATTGATAAGACACATGCAACCAGCCTAATCTGTTTCAAGTCAAAGGAATTTTGTTTTCCCTTCTATTCAAATATAATAACTAGCATGACTAACCACCATATGGTTCTCAAAATACATTAGTTCAAAACTATCTTCTATTTCCAACTCTATCTTACAACCTAGAAAACAGAGGTTTATTTTCTGGACTGTAATAAAACTGCCATATAAAAGGAATTTGAAATCTAGATCAAATAGCTTTTTTAATGACTAAGAATTGAAAGGAACTGAAAGATCAACTGTTACCTTTTGGCCCCTGCTCTATCTGTTCTAATTTAAGCTACCAGTTCAATAACTGTGACATAGCTGCTTCTTTTAAAGATACTCTTTTATAGTTTAGGTAAAGACAAACGTCTCCGTACTCATCGAGGCACTGGTAGGGCTTTTACAAGCTTCCCCACACCTCTTTCCACTGAAGTGCACGCTGGCCTATCACACTCCTGTGTCTTAGTCCTTTTCGCCCCTCCAGGAGGAACGATAAAAACTCTGCTCCAATTCTCTGACATGGATGGGCAACAAACGGTCAGTCCTTTGGGGGAGGCCAGAAAATTTCAAGAGTATGACTTCTGCTTATGAAATTTATGTCGCTAGCACCAAAAAGTCCAGTGGTTTAAAAAACTTCTCAAATCCTATGAATTCTAAATCAATTCAGTATTTTCAATACTCTAAAAAGCAGAGAAGGCAAACAATTCTATAGACTTGTTTCAACCTCTCATGGAGACATGTGTTCAAAAGATCCTCCAAAATTGGACACATACATTTATAGTATATGGTCAAATTCCACTATGAAATGCCGTGTACTTCTTACGTTTGCTCTTTTGGATGTGAAGGCAGAACTGTGACCAGGCCAAAAAAACCACATTTCCATTGATTGTAGACACCCATGAATCATTCATGAAGTAGCAAACACTGCTTAGACAACCTAATGCATGGAATTAGGTTAAAGTCACAATTTGCAAAATTTACTGTTAATGTCTCTGGTTTTCTCCCCATTTTTTCTGTCTCAAGGAAGCAACACAATCCCCAATGGAAACCTCTATATGCTAATGCCAAAGAACGACAGGGGTGAGGGGTTGGTAAGGGGATAACCTACTTAATTGATTTTATAGATATGGACAATTTTATAAATAAACGCTTAATTTATCCTTTACGACTAGATGTTGTAAAACCAGTGGAGACTGACATAAATGATTTGAACTTCAAAAATAAACTCTGAGGTGTTTAACGGAACAGCCTGATTTTATTTGCTATTTTAACTGTAAGGGGATTCTGGCAAGGTCAGCAGACTCAAATTCAACACCTGCCTAGAAAATAACATATACATTCTGCCACTTTCCTTCCAGAGTGAAAGTGAATGGGGTAGTTAAAAATCCTGCTAATTGACCCCAGATCAAATGCCATCTATTTCTAAAGTTACTATAGTGTCACTTATGTGAAATTCTGCTCATCAGAGATCTTCTCCTTAAAGCTAGCAACTCTACTATCCAGATAATCAAATACACAAGTTTGAACCGAAATCCAAAGGCCACTAACAAGAAAGCAGGAGAACACACATTCTCTTAATGTTCAAACGCGCCCCTTCACACTCCCATGCACACATACACCTGTCCTCCAGTGCACGAGAATGGGGCTGAGAAGGTAGAGCCCACTCTGTCCCCGCAATACCTCCTCAAAGACACGCTAACTCAGAAGACTTAGACAAGGTATAGACTGGTAATGGTTTTCATTTTAATTACTTCCGAAGAATAGCAGCTATGCCAACAGAGAAGTCACACTTAGAAACTTCTAATTAAAGAAACAAATGGTGATTTCACAGAAAAATAGCTCTGAACTAAAACTCAACTTTTATAATCCAAAAAGCATTCTTATAGATTTTATTTTAAAAAGTGGTTTCTATTGCTGTCTGTAAGTCTAAATTTTGCTGTTCCAGAATTTGGATTAACCAGAAAAGGTAGGTTCTCTCATATTTCTGGTATACTACTGTTCAGCAATGCACTTATGCTCACTGACATAGCTGCTTGTGGGTACCTGTGGAAACAAACATTTATTTACAACAGACAGCTTTTCTTGTTGTCTTAATCTCCACTTGTGTGAATAGATTAGTAGGAACAGATGTATAATTTAGAAATCAATGCTCATTTTTTTTTTCTTTAAAAATCAGAAAGCCAAGTTTCAGTATAAAAATACTGAGCAAGGAAATACAGGGCAAAACTTTCATTACTACCCCTTCCAGTTTATAATTTTTGGTAATTATTCTGTATATTTCCCACAAGCCTCGGAATCGGCTAACACAATATAATAAATACTAGAGGCCTGGTGCATGAAATTCGTGCATGGGTAGGGTCACTAGGCCTGGCTGGCAATCGGGGCCAATCAGGGCCTTCTGGATGTTAGTTGGGGCCTTCCTTCCCCCAGATGCCAGTCAGGGCCTTCCTTTGTTCCGTGCCAAACCCTGGTGGTCAGCGCACATCATAGCAAGCAGCCGAACTCTGGGTCAGTGGAACTTCCGCCCAAGGGGACAATTTGCATATTAGGCTTTTATTATATAGGATTTCTCAAAGGAAGGAGTCAGAAAGAAGGAGAGATGACTTGAGGGTAAAGGGAAGGAGGAAAGTGAAAGGAGGGTTAACAGTGCTGACTATATTTCCCTTTGTGGTGAAAACCAGGTCAATCTGTTTACACTAATGTGTGCATAAAGAAGGGAGGGAAACAGAATAGTAAGAGTCCTTAAAAACTGCCCTGTCATACAAATAGTTTCCAGCTGATAGCTTTGGATCAGTAACACTCATTGGAAGATAATTTCAACCCACCGGGAAGCTTCTTTGGTTCTGAGTCCAGCAGCCCATAGAGAAGTCTGCGCAGGGGGAGTAGGATTGGGATTCTAGTTTGAGGAGTTAACCAACAGGGTGTTTTGCCAACTGTCAAAATATTTGTCATTTCCCCATGAGAGCCTACCATGTGGACATTTGAAAAAAAGTACAACAAAAGTAGCAATATATTTAAATGTCAGCAGATTTTGCCTAAAGCAAAAGAGACATATGTAAATATTGCAATTTTTTAGCAGATCAACACTGATTTTCAGTGGACACTGCTCAAAGCCTCGGATCTGTAACTCAAATCAAGCCTCCTGGGGATTCAGAATACCACAGGTATTTCAGGGTCAGTAGGCTGCTGCCGTCGCAGGTGCGCCCTGGGACTGCCTCGCCATCCCTGCCGTGCCTTCCACCCAGCTGGGACCCGGCCCAAGAAAACCAAAACACAAAATACAACCAATATTCCTTTCAAATTACTTACAACCACGTCAGGTCCACTATGGATATACTCTCTTCTGTCTTCCATATGGTTAATATGACTTCCGGTATTTAGTATATAACAACGAAGTGTACTAGCATCTCAAGAAGTACATTACGCTCTGCTGGACTTTGGCGAACTTCTCTCTGCGTAAGTTAGTGCTGGGCTCTGCCTAGTATGTGTGTACAATTCTTCCTCCACCCCAAATCTTCCAGTGTACAGAAAGTAAACTTATAAACTCAAAGTATATATGAATCCACGGGGAGTTCAGTTTTCCATAGTCAAGGGGAAAAATCACAGTTCAAGGCTACATTGTCAAACATTTATCTGATGCTTGCTCCTGTTTTGACTATCAATTTTAAGAAAAGTTTATTGACTAACTTTAAAAATGCTTAAAATGTGAGACTGGAATGGAAATACTGATGTAGCTATATATTAAGAAGCAGGATTTGGTCTGTTAAATAAATTTTTTCTTTTTAATTCAAACTACAGAAGCCCCTTCCCATACACTCAAATCTGGAATTTGCATTTACACTCATAGATGCAATCCTTTTGGAAAGTGTGAGGAAGTATAATCATATTTTCAAATAAAAACTTTCAGATGCATTCAACAATGCTGCCTTTTAAAATACTTTGTCCACAATATTATAGGTTTAAGAACAGATATTTTTATGTAATATGTCCTCCTCAGCCTTGAAAATAAACTAAATGTGGAAAGCTGAAGTTCTTTTTGAGGCACTTCTGCTTTACTTCAAAGCTTATTCTTAAAATATTAAAAAAGTTCCCCAAGATATAAATTATTACACATTTCAAGATAAGGGTTCTAAGTAATTATATAGTCACTATATTTCACACAACTTGTTTTCTGTAGGAAAAGTGTAACAAACTACAGATACCATGTAACCTAAACTTTCTGATACTGCAGGGGTTGAAGAATGCTGATTCATGGTGTGCCACGCTCATAGGAAAAAAGGAAAATGCCGATTTATGGCAAACCACGCTTACAATGGAGAAAGGAATCCAATGGCTCTGCCATGGGCCTGTCCCCCAAAAGTAAGTATGACATGAAAGTGCAGGGGGCATGTTTAAACTGTCATGGTCATCATTAAATTTCAAATGAGTCATCGTGTTTCATAGTTTGAAATAAAGGTTAAAAGTTGAGGCCTGCTAATGAAATATAAGCAAAATAATGTTTGACTTTTAAATTAATTTTGAAACCCTCAAATATAAATATGGTTTTCCTATATTACACTCATTGCCACACACACAAAAAAAATGTATATTCCAGGCTATTTAGAAGGAAAATGGAGCTTGGTGTTTAAGATCAAGGTCTTTGGAATGGCAAACTGCCACTTATTTGATATGACCTTGGAAAAGTCACTTAACCTCTCTAAGCTTCAATTTCCTTATCTGCTATTCAGAAGATAACTGAAAAGCACTTACATAATACCTGGCACACAGTGGAAGAGCAATATGTTACAGCTGCTGCTGTTAGTATTATCAAAGCAATCTCAGCAAATTGCACTTGTAAATTAGGTGTGAATGAAAAATGGCTGGGCAATTCCAGAATTTTACTTAAAAAAATAACACAAAAAACCTAAAAGTCAGAATTCGTTCTTTCTATAAATGAAAAAAAATCATGGTGGCAGAAGGAGAAACTAATGCCTAAAGAAAACAAAAGAGATAAAAAATAAAAATACAAGAAAACGAGACAGGAAGCCAATATCTTGGAACATGTAAAGAAAACTGCCAAGGGCACAGGAAAAGGATGGTCAGCTCCTGCTTACATCTTTCTTCATAATGAATTCAAACATCAATATGGAGGACAGAAAAATTTCCCAAACTAAAAACAGAAAACCAATAGAGTTACATTTTCTATCCAGTGACAGGTAGTGGGAAAATCTTATTTGGTTTTCAGAGATTAAAATTGTCCAATTTTCAGACCCACTTCACTTTGTTCTTTATATAAGTTATCACAAAACATATCTAATACGGGAGCATAATTTAGCAAGGAAGTGGGGCGGTCCCACACCAGCTTCAGGTCTGTCCTTGCTTCATCAAAAGAAGCTTCAAGGATAGTGACAAAATAAATACAACATTGGAAGCATTACCCTCTGAAATCTACCCTGATTAAGCATATCTGAGTACATAAAATATGCAGCACAGGCAATTTCTCATAATATTTAAGCGCTACCAGTATATACTTTAAGTAGCTGATATAAATTAATTTCACATTTAGAAATAAGTATAAGGAACTAGTTCTGGTTTGTATTTACAGATGCAGAGCTCAGGGACTCTGAATATGAATAAATGCCTAGTATTTACTGCCCAATAATTATTTAACAAATATTTCCCCAGTCTTTCCTATATACCAATCTTTCTTAAATACCTACATGTTTAAGTAGACAAAAATGGTCCCAATGTTTAAGGAGCTTATATTCTAGCAGGGGAAACTATAAATAATAAAATATTATGACAAAAATAAAGAGATTGTGTGATAAGGAGTGATCGAGAAGCAATTTCAGACTGGTAGGACTAGAAAAGCCTGCTCATCAAATTTAAAATATCTACCCCCATAAAACTGAAATGTGCTGCCAAAATCTCTAGCAGCTATTCTTTTATTTACATAAAAAAATAAACATTTGCCAGGCTATGAAATTTATATGTAATCTTCCCAAATATACACAGTAAGCACTGATAAATGTTTGTTCTACCTTCAAATGTCTTTTTCAACACATAATAATAAAACAGAAATGGAGACAATATTTTTATAACAATTTCTTTATGTTGTCATATTCATTTTATTTACATATTATTTTGCTAAACTATAAATAGGATAATTTTTAAATATTGAATGTTCCTTAAAAGTCAAAATAATCCAACAGAAAGGCTTAATTTTAACTCACCTGTACCTGTACACAGTGCAGAAGATCTATAAATCTGTGGCCAAATCCAAGAGAAATCTGTAATATAAACAAACAAACATGAATTTAAAAAATGTAGAATCTTGTGATTTTACAAGCAACATGTAAGTAATACTCATTTATTAACACCTTTCCATTAAACTGCATAGTAAAGCCAAGAAGTGGACTTGCTGCATTACTTCTACTTGCACAGGATAATGTAAAATATGTAAGATCACAGTTCATAAATTACGAGGTGTCTGCCCTACCAATCTTGAGAGTCCTCCACACACTTACTAAGTACACTTTCTTGTAGCTGCCTGACTCATCTTAGCCCTGGTGGAAGCAGAGGAGGCCGAGCTACACCATGCACCTTGCATTGCTGGGCTAGCCCAAGGCCAGCACACCATGACACAATGTGCAGTAAATGTTTGTTGAATAAGTAAGTAAACTTCACATAGTTGTCTTCACTTGCTGTGGTTTCTGCTTTACCTATATGGAATTGAAAGGTTTGAAATTATTAAAATAAAGTTCTATGTCATAACTGTTTAAAGAAAGAAGTTCAAAGATGACTGAATAAGAGTAAGGAGTAAAGGGGGGGGGCATGGGAGGTATCTGTAAAACTATCAGGTTAAAAAATACTTTTTAAGAAGTGACTGAATAATTTCTCAAAAATGAAAATATTGAGTAAAATGATATAAAAATGATGCTATATAAGACATTCATAACAAATTGCAAGACAAATGTGGACAAGAAAAGGAAGAACATTTTCAATACCAAGGCAGCTTCTCCCTGTTTCTTCTGGGTGTGTGTCTTGGAGGACAAAGAGCTTAACAAGGAAGGGCCCTGGGGCATCTGCTGGGATCTATACAGGAATCACCTTTACTGCACAGTGAGGAACACAAACACAACAAACATGTGCTTATGTTATTGGATGTGTATTAATGTTGGCTATTTTTGTGTATTTTATGGACCTGAGAAAAATGGTTTGATTGCTACTAGTAGGAGTATGTCTTTTGTTATCATTATGTACTACCAGGTTGAACAGCTGCAAGGAATGTTTTTACAATTGAGCTACTATATTTTTTTTTTTATTGTCAGATGACACCAATCAGTAATAAATGACACTTTGATTAATTATCAAACTTAAAACAGTATTAACTCTCTTAAGAGCCCTTTACTATTTAGAATAAATAGAACATAAGATAGAAAAGAGCTAATGCTAATTTAATATCCAAATTAACATTTTTCTAGGGCACTGGAAACATCTGACTTCATAATCTAATAGGTGTAGAGAAGAAAGAGAAAAGGTGCATTTAGATTTTCACCGGGACCTAATGAGCTTGGAGATCATTATAAGTAATGAATGCAACTAGGATATTAGTCAGAGATGATTCATGAAAAACAAGGAAATCTGTACGCAAATAAGAAGGTAGCACAGTAAGTAAAACAAACGGATTCTCATGTGGCAGGCAGGCAGTAGTGTGCACTAACATGTTACGTAATAGGAGCCATCAATTCTTTCCAGCACTGCTGGGGTGAATGTATTCGTTATGCTGGCCTACATAAGCCTATTATAATTCTACTAGGGGCCCGGTGCACAAAAATTTGTGCACTCAGGGTGGAGGGAGTCCCTCAGCCCGGCCTGTGCCCTCTCACAGTCTGGGACTCCTCAGTGGATGTCCTAGGATGGCCCCAGTCTGCCAGGCGCCTTGTGTGTGTATGTGTGTGTGTGTGTCACCACTGGAGACCGGCCCCCAGCCACATCTGAGGCTCGGAGCAGTCCTCCTGTGTGTGTCTACCTGCTGGGGGCCTGTCACCAGGCACACCATCAAGGCTTGGAGCAGGCACCCCCTCTATGTTGATCTCTCAGACTCTTGCCCTCCCCTGCATGTTGTTCTCTTTTTTGAGCTGTGGCCAGGGCTGGGTGCTGCCTGCCTCCCAAGCTTGCCTACTGCCCATCTTCCTCCAGCCACCAGAAAGCAGGGAAAACCCCGCCTCATGGTCAGGCCAGCCTT
>PVJC01024593.1:0-25433 GCA_004026665.1 Murina feae | reverse complement strand
AGCTTAGGTGAATGTCTATTGCTGTTGCATTATTTAAAGAAGATCCTTAGTCTACCCCTGCGAGTGGGACCTGCCTTCAAAGGTGCAAGAAAGAGACATGAAAACTCATCAGTACAAACAACAGCATGGTGATTACCGGAGGGAAGAGGGGTGGGGAAGGTAGAAGAGGGTGAAGGGGGAATAAATGGTGATGGAAGGAGCCTTGACTTGGGGTGGTGAGCACACAATGCAATATACAGTGGATGTATTATAGTATTGTACACCTGAAACCTATGTAATTGTATTAACCAATGTCACCCCATAAATTTAAAAGAAAAGAAGAAATAGATATTACTAACAGCATGCATCTAAGGTTTTCTAGTTACCAAGGACTTCAGGCCTGACCATAACTTACTTGAATGTTATCCAGAAAGGCAGTTAGGAAAATAAAACAGCACCCAAGGCTGGAAATCAATTTGGATTGTAAATGGAGAAGGAACGTCAAATCCCATAACAGAAACAGAACTTGGAAAACCTACCTCATAAAGTGCCAGGCCGCACATAGCACGGGAACGTTGGTGTTGTTCAACTTGGGGGAGAAGGCACACTAGCTGTGCACAGTCAAAGGGCTGCCCGTGGGGGGCGGGATTACATTTTTCTCTGTGTGATGCAGAGGGGTTGGACGGATGCATAGGTATGTGAAAACTGTAGAGAGACAGACTTCTCTTTTTTAGAAAAAGACCTTTGTAGGCAGCTGTACAAACCTGGAAGGAGGTTTTTACGGAGAGAAGTAGGACGTTTCCGGTCACTACTCAGAGGCTCGGAGACGGCATACCCTCTCTTTTATTTCATTCTTCCTCTTGCCTGCTACTCTCTAACCACACCTCTTTTTTTCAGTTCCCCAAAGAAGCTGCCTGGAAGGCCCCCACCTTCCTCGCCACCCCTTCAACCTTCGAAACCGAGACCTGCTCGTCTTTAGGTCTCAGCTTAAATTGCACTTCCTCATGTAGGTCTTTGCTGACCTCCTTATCTAAAGAAGGTGACTATTCAAACGATGCCGCAAGACCTTGTGTTTTTCCTTTATAGCACTTCAAAGTTGGGCATATATGTATATGTGCATATACATGCATGTATATATCACATGTGTGTCATGTATATCATACACATATGTTTATATAAAGTAACACAAATATAATTTGTGGGACCATTTGTTTAATATACCGGGTGTCCCAAAAACATGTACACACACTTTAACAGCTGATAGCTCAATTGATGTTTGTTTCTTTTCAGCCAGACGAAGCTTTGAACAAAGGAAATTCATCCGAAAATGCTACTGGAAGTTTGAAAATGCAGTTGAAGTACAAACACTGCCTTTATAATTATTCACAGTGTGTATACATTTTGGGGGGGACACTGGGTGCCCCCACCAAAAAATGCACACACACTTTAACAGCTGATGACTCACTTAATTTTCACTCCTTTTCAGGTTAAACTGATTTGAAATAATGGGTGAAGCCAGACTAAGCTATGAACAAGAAAACTTATCCACTGGGCTTTTTAATGGTGATACATAAAAGATAAAGTTTATGCTACAAGACTGGCAACAGTTGACAAATTGAGGGCACACAAATACCGAATGAAATGATCTCGGTGTTTGCGATTCCATTGCTTCGAGTTATCAGCAGTGCCTGAACCAGAATGGTCATCAGTTTGAAAACAGATGTTGACCAAAACAAAAAAAAATTATCCATTTCTGTAATTCTTTCAAATTTTGAAAATGAATTGTATTCTAATAAACACTGGATTTATAATCATTTAAAGTGTATACATTTTGGGGGGGGGGGACAACCTGTAAATTTCACTACTAGAAGATAAGCTTTGTAAGAAATACCATGTCTGTTTTGGTCATTATTCTCTTCTATGTAGAGCTTAGAACAGAGCAGATGCTCAATAAATGTGTCATGAATGAATTAATGTGACTCAGGCATCACAGTGTCTTAGATAGTATTATTCCAAGAGTGGGCCATGAATGGCTTAGAGATGGCTTTTAGATGGAGCCCCAGCCCAGCACTAAATAATATTGCCTCACCTTATGTGAAAGTATTTTTTTTTTCAATTTACATTTAAGCCTTCTGATTTTATGGAAAAGGACAGTTGGGTGTGGTGACAGTATTTAACCTAACACTGCCAATCTCCCTTGTCAATGCAGAGAGGGATCAGGCCTTAGGAAGCATCACTGTCTGGCTGGAAACTAATAACATGTTTTGTTTCTATTCACTCATTTGTTGGTTGCCTTTTATTTGTGGCAATTGACACGGATTTTTCCATAATGGAGGTGATCGAAAGATTTCTTGTAAATTAAAGCTAAGTAAAATTGTGAGACACTAATGAAAAATATTAAGGGAATAATAGTACCATTATGATATAACCGTGGCTCTTGGATGGTTTTCGGAGGGTCTGAAATGGTGAAACCTCCTGGAAGGTCACTGGTTCCCAAGAGTCATCCCAAACCAGTGCAGGGCCATGACAAAGTAAATGCAACGAAGTCAGTTTCATGAAGCAAATGTATTCATTATCATTAGCATGTCCTTTTGATAGTCAAGTATCCTTTCTCAAAGTAGGTAGTGGCTTTTTAAAAATGTCTTGACTTGGGGCAATAAAGTGTTGGCAGCCACGTATTGTTCCTTCTCTTTTAATGATGTAGTGATGGTAGTGTGTGTGGGGGGTGGGGGAGGGGACGGGGGAGGTGGGCGGAGGGAGTGGAATTTCACCTCCTTAAAATCTAAAACTCTGGGCCCACTGTGGTCTCTTTGTGGTCCCTCCCATTGCAGGATTTGCTGGTTGCAGGTAAGATCTTGTTTGCCACCTGTGTGAATAGCTATGGAGGCAGAAAATCCTGTGTGTGTGTGTGTGTGTGTGTGTGTGGCACATGCATACATACATGCATGTACATTGGTAACCAATGGAAATGCAGATGTATTATACCACCCTTTCTGTTAAAGGCTTTGTGCTTTTCATTTATTTCAAATAGGGATTCCAAGTGCCTTATTTATAATGAAAGAGGGTGTGTAAATAATGAACAGAAATGATCAATAGTGCGTGAGGGTATAATACTAGTAGAGGAGAGAGAAGTGGTTGGGGGAAGTAGGCGGTGTTCCTGTAGCAACTTCTTTCATTGGAGAGAGGAGAGGGATGGGAGGATCTGAGGGTGGTGACTCCCAGAAGGCTGATGGGCATTCTGAGGGCAGCATCCTCCCCACTTCCTGAGGTGGGATGCCAGGGGCTGGACGAGGACGACAGGCAGAGACAGACTGGCCATCTGTGGAAGGATCCAAAAACCAAGTGCTGCTGAGCACAGGAGGCGAGGCCTCTACCACCTAGACAGCAACTAGAAGAGAAGGTAGCTACTCAGCCTTGTTGTGTTGTTGCTTCTTCCTGCTCTTCGTGTCTGTCCAGAATTAGCTTTGCTTATAGAACTCAAACCCTGGGATTACGACTCTTATGCCTCTGTTAGAAATTCAGCAAAGCTTAAGACTGGAGAGATTATGGCCTTACTAACCAGATTTGGCAACTACCTGATTGAAAATATCTAAAAAACTAAACCCATAAAGTGACTCAAACGGGATGTAACCCATGGTCGGTGTTCTGACTTTTCATTGGAAGCTGCTGCCCTGGGTGACGTTGTTTCTGTGGCCAGGGTCATCTGTCACCCCCGAGCTGGTTGGTTTGTGCGTGTGCATGTGTGCGCTCATGTGTGTCCTCGTCCGTGGCTGCTGTTGGTGTTCAGCTCTGAGTCATGGAATCAAAGGCCAACTCCTTCAGCTTAAATACTCGGTCGTAAGCGTGGAGCACCTGCATTGCCGAGCAGCGTGGAGGGGCTGCTCCATTACGGTTGGTGTCTGTGTCTACTCATGCATGTAACGCATGTACAGCAGCATCGTGCAGATAAGTACTGTGAGGAGGGATCAACAAATTGCAGAGGAAAATCATTTACTCTAAGTGGGGAGATGAAGGAGGGTCTTATTGAAGAGACATTTGACCTGGGCACCAAGAAGGTGGCCTTGCATGGAGGGAGCTGGTACTGGTACAGAAAAACTGGAGAAGAACCAAGCAACGCTTAGAGAGATGGAGTTACATTTATTACGTGCGGGCCCAGAGGAAAATGTTTCTCAAATTCTGGGTGAAATCACACAGGAAGTTTCCTGTATTTATATGATTTTACCTTCTTTGTCTCCCCAGAATGGTTTTTTCCGGTTCCCTTTGCAAGTTCTTAAAGGGCCCTATGTGCTAGGGCTTTGAGACCTCAACCAAAGGCTTGGCCTGACGCCAGTACTGATAACTTCATCTGGAGAAGGTTTAATGGCCTCTCTGAAATGGGAGTAGTCTTATTTTCCTTATTATTTAAGCCAGTAAGCATTTACAGAAGCCAGAAATAGCAGGGTTAAAATTTCAAAGTTTTTATATAAGATGGGTGCATCAGTACGGAAGTGCCCGCCTGAGGTGAAAGGGTGCCTGGGTAAAGAGATGGGGGATATTTTGTTTGGGGACCGGTGCTCTGGGAAGTCAGTGCCCGGATCTGCACACAGTGCCTGCACAGAGCGTTCGCGGGGAGGGTCTCTGTGATCTGTGCGGGGAGTGCTGCCCCGCCGTGGCGGAGCTGGGCTGATGAAGCCTGTGGAGGCCGCAGGGGGAATTTAGACCTCATTTATAGTCTTCAGTTAGTAGATGTCTTCGTAAAGAAGGTTCCAGCAGACACACACTTTGTCTTCATATTGGTACTTGGAGGGATAGACTGTTCGGCAGGTGACTAAATGAGTGTTACATCCAGCAAGGATGGTTTTCTCAGTACGAGACCCAGGTCATCAGAGCACTATTTTATTTTTTAAATTTTATTTTATTGTTTAAAGTATTACAGATAGTAGTACATATGTCTCCCTTTTTTCCCCCATTGACCTTCCCCCAGCTCCCCTACCCCGCCCCCCACACATGCCCTCACTCCCGCCACCCCCCGCAGTCTTGTGTCCATTGGTTATGCTTATATACAGCGTACAAGTCCTTCAGTTGATCTCTTACCTTCCCCTCCCCCCTCCACAACACTCCCAGCTGTTTGTTTTTAAAAGTCAGAATTCTTTTCATGTAACTTGATTCCTACTTTAGAGTATGTTTTCCATCACAACAGGTGATATTTTTTCCAAACCAATGCACGTTACACTTTTAAATTAAAAGCAACCTGAAGCCAATGAGCAGAACTACAGATCCACTGTCTCCACTGTTAATCGGTCTGCATGAAACGGAGTGGTCCTTCCAAGCGATGGCCAGCAGGTGGTGGCAGTGCTGCCTGTGCAATTTAACTTCCATGATTTATAAAACAGGCTACCTGTTCGTTCTAGGAGAAATTGGAAAGCATCCTGGGGGTGCGTGGGTGGGCGTCATATATTCCCACCTCCCCTATACAATCAGTGCTGCAGTGCGGCATGCTGCAGCCTTTGTTGCAAACTGACCTAAAACTGCTCAGTAGTTCACGGTTAATAAGGTCACTTTTGGTAGACATTAGCAGCCATCAATGACTATAGATACTTGGAGGTGAGGACCATGTGTCTCCACCACCATAACCTTCCCGAGAGGCAGAGGGTAAAGCAAAAGCAGTTTTCAGAACCAAATCCTGTTCCAGGGACAAAGCTGCATCAGGCAGGCACACAGCCCTCACTGGGAACGGCTGGTGAGGCCCCGGCCCCTGCCTTCTAGGTACCCAGACAAGCACCTGGCTAGAAAGACCACGGTGTGGGCAGTGGCAACATTGTGACTGCAGGATTCAGCTAACTCACAGGCTGGCTTAGGCCACAGAACCCACAACAACACGGGGCTGGAGGGACTGGAGCCACTGGGCTCCTTTAACTCTCAGACTCTGGTCATGAAGAGGTGTTTGCAGCATTTCAGGCTGATTTGTATATTTTTACACCTGTCTTTTTATCAGTAAAACTCATTTCTAATATCCATTACACTTATTAACAACCCCTCTGATATTGATTAAAGATAAACGTAGCTGAAGCCGTATAATAACCACCTCTGGAAAATCAACTTCTGATTAGTCTTTCAAATGCTAAATAACTGCTTTTAGGATATAAATTAAAATGCACACATCTGTATATCCGTTATGCTGGAGTACTTTGAAGAGAATTAGAGACACTTTTTCAGTTTATGTGTAGAGTGCATTTGTGTGTGTGTAAATTACTTCACACTTTCAGTTTATATCCTTTGTGTATGTATTGCTTAAAAAGTGGGAGTGTGTGCTGAATATGGTTTTATAATCTGCCTTTGTCATTAATAACATGTTATAAATATGTTTCCTAGTCAATAATTCTGCATTACCAGTTTTAATGACTGCATAGTATTTCATTTTATAACAGTTTGCTCACAGCTCACTACAGTGGACATTGCGGTTTTTCCACTTTTGCTATTATAGGCATTGCTGTAAAGATTGTCTTTGTACATGTTTCTTTGTGTATTTGGTCATTTATTAGGATGCATTCCTGGAAGTGGAATTGCTGAATCATAGGATATGCACATTTTAAAAAAATATTTTAAACAAAATTTTAAATTACTCTTTGAAAGAATGTAGCAATCTATACTCCCACCAGCATCTGCTTTCCTAAGTATTCTCCCACACTGGAAGAATTAAACACACACACACACACACACACACACACACACACGTTTGCCCATCTGATGGGGAAAAAGTCATCATTCATCTTACTAGTGAGTTTAGATTTAAAAAATATATTTGCTGTTTGTATTTCTCCTTTTTCATTGTTTCAAATATGGGCAGTGTAGGAAACTTAATCCTCCATATGTTTCCTGTCCCTAGCAGTGGCTAGATGCCTTAAAATTATTTATTAGCTTGGGGCCCAGCCAGTGTGGCTCAGTGGTTGAGCATCGACCTACGAACCAGGAGTTCCTGGTTCAATTATCGGTCAGGGCACATGCCCGGGTTGCCATTTCGATCCCCATTGGAGGCATGCAGGAGGAAGCTGATCAATGTTTCCCTCTCATTATTGATATTTCAACCTCTCCTTCTCCCTTCCTCTCTGAAATCAATAAAAACATATTTTAAAAATTTATTTGTTAGATTGGGAAACATAAAGCATTTCAAATTATCACATTTTCCTAATTGAAGCCCCTGTCAAAAGGTGGGGTAGTGTTTCAACTGTGCCATTACCGGTGTTCCCCCGGGGATCATTTGGGTGCTGATTTAGGAAGGGATAAAGATCCTTTTTTTTTAGCTGCTGGACTATTCAGAGATGATGGTGAGATGGCCAGGTCATCAGCACTTAAACATACCAAATACTGATACACATGAAGTGAGAGTTTAAAGCTACTGAACTGATTTGGCAGATGTAGATGGTCAAAGAGACCAGTTAACCACCAGAAGGATACTTTTTCAGCCAAGTTATCTAGTTTTCCTGTCTACAATTGATTAAACTTACCAGAAAATTGCTCCGTCTTCCATTCATTTGCTGATGTGTTTTGGGGAAGTTGTACAACGGAATATTTTCTTCTCCCTTCACCCCTCCCATGTTTTAGGATTAAACAATGGATCCTGGACCAAACTAGCAGCTCTGAAGGTGTTTCTAAGTTGTTTAGACGTGAAAAAAGGACTAGTTTCCAAATGTAGGTGACCCTCTACCCCATGGCCACCAAGAACCTTAGACCTCCCTCCACCTCCACCTGTTGCCTGGTGTGCAAAATTGCTTTTAAAAATAGATGGGCCCTCTAAATCAAAAATGTTCATTTCCAGCTAGGACCTAAAATTAAATTACATGGAAAGGTAATGACTGTCAGTCCACATTGAAGTATGAAAGACGTTAGGTTTTTTGAGAGAAGGATTGGGCTCCATAAAGGGGGCGAGTTGAGTGAGATCCTCCAAGAAGAAAGGAGAACCTGGGGCACAGAGCACCACAGTTCGTCTAAACTCACCTTGGAGGACAGGTTACCTTCCCAGGGACCATTCCACTGTGTCACTGGAATTTGTGATGGAACATTTGTGAGTAATCAGCACTTTTAATTACTTCATCCAGCTTGTTCTGTTGCTAGAGTTTTTCCTCTCTCTCCGGCCACACTAACAAAGTTACAGTAGGTTGTTAGTGAAATTTTGGGTTGTAATTCTTTGATAGATGCTCCACTTTAAAAGAATGTGCATCTGCTCTGCAGATGCTTCCTACTGAAGGGAAAAAAAAAAAGCTACTTTCCACTCCTGAAAATCCTGGTGCCTTTTCTCTGCAGTGTTTTTGTCTCTGTGAACAGTGAGTCATGGTTCTACCACTCATTACACTCCCTGCACTACTCTTCCCCCGTCTTCCAAGCTGACACCCATGTTTCTGTTTCTTCTTCAAAGTCTCCCTGAAATTCCGTCTCCTGGACTCCCATGTCTCCTGCACTCAAGCAACACTAAGCTGTTTCCAAACTCACGCTTTCTCTAAAATCTGTTTATTTGTATCCATAACTGTGTAACTAGTAAACTTAAAAAAAGTTTTTTAAATATACTGTCATTATATAAAACAACGTAAATGAGAAAGTGAAATTCCCTCTCCTTCCTACTCCCCTGTAGCGAGCGCACACGGCCATGGCATACTCAGCCTCAGGACGCCTTATGTGTCGCACCAGCTAGCCAGGTTTGTCTGTGTAATTTAATTTTAGGCCTGAGAGAGGGAGGTGAAGGATTGAGAAAAGACAGACAAGAGAAGAAAGCTGGGTCTGGGTGGGACGCTGTCCTCTCTGATGGAGAGCCTCTCTGATGGAGAGCTAGCGACAGCACCACGGACTACAAGCCATGTCTTTATTTTATAGCCAAACTAGTGGCCCAGTGCACTAATTCGTGCACATTAAAAGAGAATTAGAGGAAATATTTTACTATTGCTATTTGCTCTTTCTCTATAATAGAAATGTCAGAGATTAAAGAAAATTAGTAAAATGTATATGAAAATCTTCCTCCTGTGAGAGTCTGGGGTGCACCATGGAACCCAGAGTCAAGTCTTCAACTACCCATGTGCACCTCAAAATCGCTTGAGACCCAAACCTGGACGGCCCCCTTCATTGGGCTAGATCCAGACCCGGCCAGTCCCACCTTGTCAAGCCTTGCCAGGTGTGGGGGGGTGTAGCCTCAGGTCCCCTGGGTGCCAGGGCAGGGGGGCATGGCCTGAGGTCCCCCATCAAGCCCTGCTGGGCAGAGGGAGTGGCCTATGATTCCCCAGCCTGGTGCCTGGGCAGGGGGCACAGCCTGAGGTCCCCTGGCCTGGTGCTGCGGTGGGGAGCATGGCCTGAGGTCCCCTGGCCCAGCACCAGGGTGGAGGGCACACCTTGAGGGCCCCTGTCAAGTCCCACTGGGTGGGGAGCACAGCCTCAGGTCCCCTGGCCTGGGGCCAGGGCAGAGGGCATGGCCTGAGGTCCCCCAGCCTGGCACCAGGGAAGAGGGTGCAGCCTGAGTTCCTCTGGCCTGGTGCCAGGGCAAGGGGAGCAGCCTGAGGTCCCCTGTCAAGTCCCATGCAGGAGGTGGGTGCACAGCCTCAGGTCCCTGCTGATTGCTCCTTAAGGCTCGTTATAGGAACTTAGCTTCAGCTGTGGGTGCAAATTGACTGGAGTGACGGTCAATTTGCATATTTCCTCTTTATTATATAGGATTCCATGAGGCAAAGTAAGGGCATGGTCCAGATGTTTACAACATCCTCCTGGGTTTTGATCCTACTCACCTACGTGCACCTGCACTCTATCAAGCCCACATCACTCAGGCACGTGGGGCCATGTGTTCGGACCATAGGTTCAAGCTCACAACTGTAGCTGTTGGCTATAATTGTGCTGGGAGGGTTTTGCCCACCAAGCTGGGACTTGCACGTGGCCATAAGAGGACTGTGCCCTCCCGAGGTTTGAACCTGTCCAAACACCGCAGCTGCTCTCCTCACTCGCCTGGCTCTAAGATGCCTTGTGTGTTGGTTGTATCTTTTCAGACTTTTCCTATTCATATACAGACATTTTATTTATAATATATATAATTTATTTCTACAAAAATGAGATCATGTGATTCTATAAGTTGTCTTTTAAAACAATATGCTGTATAAAATTTTTCTTTCATGTTTTTTCACGGCTATGTTCTAATGTCTGGCTGCGTTGTAATTTATACAAGCAGTCCGTCTCGATGGCCATTTAAGTTATTTTTAGTGTCATCTTGTTATATAAGTGATGCAATAACAACTTTTTTCAGAGCCCTTTGTGTTTCTTGGCAATCCTCTTATAGAAGAACACCTGGGTTGGGGGCGGCAGTGGGGAGGGGGAGAAAGTGGGGATGGGAGTGGATTTTAAATCCTGATAAATGTTCCTAAATTGACTTCTAATGAGGCGGTACTTATACTGACTTACACTTCCATTGGCAAACTCTCATTCAGTTTCCAGGTCTCCACTTACCTGCCACCTTCTTAGGGGAAGCCTGACTTGTCACCTTTACCTCCAGGCAGCTGTGGTGCCCCTCCCGCCTTCTCAATTATCCTACCAAAGTCCTGTTGCATTCCCAAATGTTCCCGCTCATCCCGCTGTTTGAATATTTGTTAAATAATCTCTGTTCACCACACCACCATCTGTATATTTTTCTTTTAAAATTTTTTCTGATTTCAAATGTAACCCATGTTCACTATATAAAATTCCAACATTATGGAAAGACCTAACATTAGGGAAATACAAAAAATCTTTGTCTCTGCTGGTCTTCTGTGCTGCTTTCACATGCCCCTCATTAGCACTTCCAGCATGTACATACTCAAGGAAATACACATCTGTCTCACTGCGAGCCTGACTTCGAGAGGGAAGGGACAGTGTGTATGCATGTGTGTGCTCCCGCACGGGGACTGGCATCGTACACAGTGTATGCTGAGGAGGTGTTTGTCACCTGGAAGGGCAGGGAGTAAGACAAGCCATGGAAAACATGCCCAGGTTCATAAGCACCTGGAATAGATACTGGTGTGACCTATGGGTTTGTTTGTTTTTCTGGCTTAGCCTCCTGTGAGAGGGATGGCTTTGCATGGACTCTCCCACATGCTGATGAAATGCACTCTCTCCAGGGTGATTTGGTTTCATGGCCATTAGGAACTATTTAGTTCCTCTAACAAAGCAAGTTCAGGAGCCTGGGAAGCAGTGACAGCTGAGGGAGATGGGCTGACCAGTGTGATTTATTGCTGTGTATGTTTATTACCACTGGCTCCGTGCTCATGAAGTCAATATTCCGTGCTCTGCTGAGCCAAGCTATCTGGTAAAGTAAGGAGTGAAGTCAAGCGCTGTTCCAGGTCCAGAATTGAACAGTGGCAACCAAATCGCTGCCACACATTGAGTGTCTCCCACATATTGAGTGTTTTCCACATACTGGGCGTTTTACAAGTCACTTAATCCTCATAATACCCTATGAGGAAAGTATTGTTTTCCCAGGTTCCCGATGATGTTCAGCCTCAGGGAGGTAAACCTCCCAAGGTCACACAACTAGTAAGTGTTAGTGTCGGACTTGGAATCCCTGTTGTTTTGCTTATAAACCATCTTTACTCCATTTTTTATCCGCTGTCTTTGTCCTCTAGTCCCCAATATGGTCCTTTTGCTATGGAACAGGAAAAATAGATTATCCTAATAAAAGGGTGATGTGCAAATTGACCAAATGGCAGAATGACTAGTCGCTTTGACATGCACTGACCACTAGGGGGCAGACGCTCAATGCAGGAGCTGTCCCCTGGTGATCAGTGCGGTCCACAGGGGGAGTGCCGCTCAGCCACAAGCCAGGCTGGCAGCTGGTGACCGCAGCCACCTGCCCACCTCCACAGCCTAAGGATGTCTGACTGTGGCTTAGGCCCCATGGAGAGAGCATCTAAGCCAAAGTTGGACATCCCCTGAGGGCTCTAAGTCTGCAAAAGGGTACAGGCAGGCTTTGGGACCACCCTCCCCGCTGTCCCAGTGCACGAATGTTGTGCACCTGGCCTCTAGTCTGATAGAAAAGCTTAGAGTCCCTTCTCTCATTCATTAAAAACACTCTTTGAATCCTCAAACATCTCATCTTTTTTAAAAATATATATTTTATTGATATTTTTACAGAGAGGAAAGAAGAGGGATAGAGTGTTAGAAACACTGATGAGAAAGAAACATCCTTCAGCTGCCTCCACATCCCCTGTTGGGGATGTGCCTGCAACCAAGATACATGCCCTTGATCAGAATCGAACCTGGGACCCCTCAGTCCACAGGCTGACGCTCTATCCACCGAGCCAAACTGTTTTATTCTCCTCTTCTAAAAACATGGGCCTTGGAGGTGAAAGGGATCAAGCTTACTGGTTCACATTCAGTGGGCAACCCCATGACTGTGTTACCCTTTCTCTCTTACCATTGCAGTAGAAAGGCTGCCAGATTCTGCTGCATGAATGAGAAGTCTAGTGTTGCTTTGGATATATATGGGTGCAAAGCTGGAGTTTAACTGAATTAAATGTAAGAGGGAAACTACACACTAGTACCAGAAGCAAGGATAGCTCATCCACTGACACCATGAGGACACACAGTTGCCCCAAAGCCATGTTCCTGTCATGAGGCTAAAAGAGATCTTGCAAGTTTCTTTCTGACCTCTGTCCCAAAAGTCAAACATTTATTTCATGTTTACTGATGTGCAGAAAAGGAGATATATGTCAATTATTGCTCACCTGGTTTTTTAAGGAAATTCCTTGCTTATTACATGTTCTATTGCATCAGACTCCCAGTGGAAAAGGGAGGCGGTGCCCCTCCCTTCTTCTGCAGTCAAACATGTTAATACATCTGCAATCAGACACGTTAATATATCCGCAGTTCAACTTACTATTATTCATATTAGATGAAGTAAGTAAAGACTATACTCGCATGTCACTTCAGGTCACATTTTTGTTATCAAATGACTTGCACATACTTAGGAGAAAGCTTTCAATTTTTAGAATATTTCTTGTTTTTGAATTACAGGTTAAAGGATTGTGGGCCTCTGATTTTATCCTTTTTTGCACTCGGGGACCACCAACAATATGTTTCACAGCAGACCCTTAGCCCCTCGTTAAAGCAAAATAAACAGTTTCCACGAAGCAGCCTGCCTCCTGGACGTTTAGGGACTGGTTGGCCCTGTTCCCGTGTGTGTCCCCTTAGTAGCTAGTGTCAGTCCCAAGCTTGACAGTCCTCAGGGGAATCCTCTCCAGATGTTCTCCCCGAAGAGTCAGCTTCCGTCATTGTCCTGTGAGCCCTGGGCATGCCTCACGCTACTCAGGAGGCTGCTTTCCGGGATGTTGCACACTCCCTAAGCCTTGGCTCCTTGGTTTTGGGAGCCTTCACCATGGAAACCATTCCCAGGTGGTCTCTGAGGCCTCACTCACATGGTGCCAGAGTTGGAAAATGCATTCTGGCTCACAGGGTTGCTGTTCAAGCTTTAATTGCTTATTTTGGCTTGCCGCACAGTCCCAAGGGTTTTTCTGCAGAGGGGTGGGTTACATCTGGTGACCGCACTGCTGTCTCTCTCCCTGCTCAGCGTGAGACACACACACTTCCTACACCCCCATGACGCCGCACTGTTTCCAACACCATGCCGAGATTAGGGCAGGCCAGAGCCAGATGGTTTGACAAACCCTTGTTCCTGCTCCCACTTTGGTTTCTCTAGGTTTCTTGCGTTGTGCTTAGCTATTCCTTTCCCATTTGTCGAGTACATCAAGCGATGTCTCCAGAAACTATTTATACCGTGAAGCGTCTGGCTGCTGTTGCTGGTGGCTAGAGTTCGACAGCTGGTACCGCCTGATTTGTCAGAGTGCAGCGTCCTTGCCATGCGGCTCCTGCTCAGGCCGAGTCTTCAGTCAGTCAGCCCAGTGACTTAAATTACCAAGGAAACCATGTCTGCTGAGACCTCAGACTCACAACCTACTCCCAGGCTGTAAGGTTTCCCCTGGAATTCTTGCTGACACAGTTTTCTCCCAGACCTTCCAGATTTGTGCTGTGTGCCAATCTTTGAACTTTTCTGCAGAATTCTCTTTTATGCAAGTCCTTAAACAGAGGCTTGAAGAAGATGGGCTTTAGGGGATCCATGGACTTCTGGAAATTGTAGGCACTGTTCCGTGTGGGTGTGTGAATGGGCTTTTTTTTTTTGTGGGAAGAGGCTGCACTGGATTCTTGACACCATATCCTAAAACCACGTGGCCCCAGGAAAACTACTTAGTCTTCTAAGCCTTTGGAAATTGAGACTAATACTAGATTTTACCCCATTCATTTGGATAATACAATGAGAAAATGCATATAAACCGTCTAGTACACTATCCATAGTATTTAATAAGTGTTAGATATCATTATTTGTCTGAATCTGGGATCCTCAAAAGGAGGATTTGCCTTTTATTCCCTAGAATTAGGTAGCAGATATATAATCCTATATAATAAAAGCTTAATATGCTAAGTGTCCAGTCGTCCTGTTGGCCGTTCTACCAATCCAAGCGTACTATGCTAATGATATGCTAAGGCTGCTCAACCGCTTGCTATGATATGCACTGACCACCAGAGGGCAGACAGTCGACCAATTGCTATGACGCGCATTGACCATCGGGGGGACAGATGCTCTGACTGGTAGGTTAGCTTGCTGCTGGGGTCCAGCCAATTGGAACTGAGCGAGATGGGTCAGACAGGCCCTGGAGCCCTCCCATAGTCCCTCCCTGGCTGGCCAACCTCCCACATCCCTCCCCAGCCCTGATCATGCACCAGTAGGGTCCCTCAGCCTGGCCTGTACCCTCTCACAATTTGGGACCCCTCAGGTGATGTCAGAGAGCAGGTTTCTGCCCGATCCAGCAGGCCAGTCCGAGGGACCCCAATGGTGCATGAATTCATGCACAGAGCCTCTAGTCAGTAATAATTATCAACGTTCTTACAGCCCATTATGCTGTACAGAGAATCTTCACAGTACTGCCTCATATGATCCTCACAGCATCCTTGGTGGTAGGTGGGACAGACTGCATAACTGATCCCTTTTATAGGTAAGAAAACTGAGGCTCAAGGGAGACCAAGAGCTCCCAGCTAATAAGGCTCCAAAAAAAAAAAAAAAAAATGGCTCCTGCTCACAGTCTGGTGTACAAATAGACCATAAGACACACAGTTACTGTGCAGAGCGTAGGAGTGACTTAGCCCTTGAAGTGCAGGCTGGTAGGGCAGTCCGGAGGATCGGGAAGGCTCCCTGGAACAATGACACTTAACATGAGCCCTGGAAGGTATGTAGGAATAGGCTGGCAAAGAGTGGGCTATAAGAGTGTTGCACGGAGAGGCAGCAGCACATCCAGCTCCTAGAGGCAGGGAGAACTGGTCGGGAGCATCCTGGCAAGAGGGGGTGGAGAAGGGCATAGACCTAAGGGGAAGAGCAGTTTCCTGTACTGAAAGGGAGATGAATGAAGGAAAAGGAAAGGAATAGAGTGGAGACTTGCATTTGGCTTTATAGACAAACCTGCAAACCATGCAACCATTTAAAATAATTCTAAGGAAGACGAACAGCATGGGAATGCAGTCTGTTAAGTGAGGAAGAATGTGTATAAAGCTGCACATTTGCCATGGTTTTGGCTGCATAGAAATGACAAAGACGGAGAAGTTAAGTAGAAAGAGGAAAATAACTCTTGTGTTAAGGCAATACATTTTTTAAATGTTTTTGTTGTTGACACTATTGCAAATGTCCCCCATTTCCCCCCCACCTTGCCTACCTCCCCCCAGCCCCTGCCCCCCTCCCTTGACCCTCACTCACCACACTATTGTCTGTGTCCATGGGCTGTGCATATATGTTCTTTAGCTAATCCCTTCACCTTCCTTTAACCAGGCTCCCACCTTCCTCTTCTCTGACATTTGTCAGTCTGTTCCATGTATCCATGCCTCTGGATCTATTTTGTTGGTCAGCTTATTTTGTTCATTAGATTCCACATATTAGTGAGACCATACGGTGTTTGTCTTTCTCTGACTTATCTCACTTAGCATAATACTCTCCAGGTCTCTCCAGGCTGTCATAAAGGGTGAGAACTTTTCCACAGTCACATAATAGTATTCCATCGTGCAAATGTACCACAGCTTTTCTATCCACTCATCTACTGATGGGCAAGGTGATACATTTTTTAAACTCACTTTAATGTGTTATTTGGTGAGTTTCTTGTTAGCAGTTTATTGCTTTAAATTCATCATCTGGGCAGTCATGGTTCCGGCATTCCACTGGCCCTCCAGCCTCTGTAGTGCTGTCACTCATTCATTCGTCCACTTCATGCTAGCCTTCCAGGCACCGCCTGAACAAGTGTCTGTGTGTCCACACCGGACCGGGCCACTCTCAGAGAGCTCAGGCCCCTGGCGCCGGAGCCCTCCCCCCTCTATGGCTAAATGTCACCTTGCTCTCTCATCAGCTCTCAGAAACACCTCTAATTAATACTCCCCCTTTGTTTATGTGAGGAGGAAGAAGAGGCAGTGCCAGTCCGTGAACAAGGCTCCTTCCAGGATCTAGAAGGAATGAAGCAGGGAAATTAAGTCACCAGAGGGGAGACAACCGAAATAACTGGGTATCAGGCAGAAATGGCCACTTGGCTTGGCTTGTTACTGTTTGGGAAAATGCCTGGCTCCTTCTAAGCTTTCCTCCAGGATCAAAGGCTTTGCTTTGCTCTGAATGTGTGTTTTAGCGGCTTCTGGGAAACTTGCCCTTTCGTGCAGGTCAGTGAGAAAGAACGCAGCAAGCTGCCATCTCATTGGGTGTCGGGAAACAGCCTTACTTGCTCCTCTGTGTGTGTGTGTTCTGTGCTTTCTAAGGTTCTGTCCCTTCTGTAGGCAGACTCAGGACACGGGGCCGATTAGACATTGTGTTGAAAGTATAATGTATGGTATATGCTTTCAAATGCTCCAACAGTGTTTGGGAGGCACTGAAATAAGAAGGGTAATGGCTATATGAGGTTCTTTATACTATTCTCTTTACCTTGTGCATGTTTGAAATTTTTCACAGGAAAAATATTCTTAATTAAAATTGAAAAGACTGATAACAAAACACCACAGACAAGTGAGTAAAGCCCTACCTGACAGTACGCCCTGTGATAGATACCTTTGGGGACCGCCGAGCCCAGATGCCACGGCCCTCTTTGGAGCCTAGAGTCAGTGGAATGGGAGCTGATGAGCCAGAGGAAGCAGAAGGGGCAGCTGTCTGTACTTCTCTCAGCTCCCAGAGTGTTATGTGAAGAGCTGCAAATTTATTAGCTCCCCAGAGCAGCTAGTTCATCCACTGCTTTCCATGATGTACTCTGGTTATGTGTTGGGTTAGAGGTTAGGAAACTATCCGCTTTCTCATTCATTCATTCAGTCAGTCAGTCAGTCAGTCATTCAGCAGATACTGACTGAGCACACAGCAAGTGAGATTACATGCAGGTGGAGGATATACCCCAGGGTGGGGAGACTACTGGTCTCACTTACATATGTAAGTTAGCATGGCCATTCCCGGTGGGCTCAGTGAGCGCCATGAGGTAACACGCGGGGTCATAGGGAGGTCGGGAAAGAGACACCAGAGCCACATTAGGTTGGGCGATTAGAGAAGGCGCCTCTGAGGAGGTACTGTTTGAGCTGTCTCCTGAGAGATGAGAAAGCCAGCTGCTAATATCTAGGGGAACAGCTGTCCAGACAGAGGGAAGCAGCAGCCTTGACTTGGTGGAAAGCAGTGTGAGCACCTGCAGGCGAGTGTGGGCTCTGCCTCTGATAACTTCCTTTCCTTTACTCCTCTCTTCTCTCCTTGTTCCTTTTAAACTTTGCTCCTCCCACACACCAGCCCATTTTTGTTTTCCAGTCATTTCACTTTGTGGGTCGTCTCTGAGTGCCCACAGGTGTTCCACATTGATTCTTGGTGGAAAGCCCTGGACTGCTGAACCCAGACCAGCTTATCGTGTGGGAAGCTGTGTATGGATTAGAGTTGTAGCTACTGCCAGCAATGTTAATCATTGCTTGTAAGTGAATTGCAAGTCTGAATTCAGCCGCCAGGCCTTTAAAACCCACCTCCAAATCTCTTATTTCTCACCAGTTGAATCAGAGATCTTCAGTTTTAAAAGAAATCTTAGACATTATGTAGTAAGGAAGTATTTTCTATTTTAAAAATGAATTTTAATTCTAATAAATGGCAGTTCCCCATATTGGAGAGGTGAGTATTATCATATACGGCTGATTAGAATAAAAATTGGTATTTGCATAAAAATGTAGGTGCCCTTTGACCAAGAAATTCCGTCTCTGTGAGATTTTTTCTAGAGGGATATGTGCAAAGATTTGTCTATAAAAATTTGCATTGTAATGTGTTAAGCTGGAAACGATTTACTAGTAAATGTTGAACAATAAAAAATTAAATTGTGGAACATCTCTGATAGATACCATGTAGCCATTTTTTAAAATAGATTTTTATTGATTTCAGAGAGGAAGGAAGAGGGAGAGAGAAAGAAATATCAATGATGCGGGAGAAACATCTGATTGGCTGCCTCTTGCATGCCCCGCAATGGGGACTGAGCCTGCAACGCAGGCATGTGCCTTGACCGGGAATTGGACCTCCTGGTTCATAGATCAGCACTCAGCTACTGAGCCATGCCGGCTGAGCCATGTAGCCATTTAAAGTGTTACTGAAGAAGAGTCAATTCAGTCACATGCAAAGCTGTTTACATTATATTTTATGTCAGGAATGCTTTTGGCTGCAACTAATAAAACACTAGTTATGTGCAGGGATTTACTTTTCTCACATAGGAAATTGTAGTATAGGCAGATGCTAGCCTTGGTTCACTGGTTCAGCAACCTGGGGACTACATTTCTGCTATATCTGAACTTGCTCGTGCCGGCTACTTCATGGTCTCAAAAGGGCTGCTGTGGCTTCAGGCCCTGAGTCTACCTCTCAAGCCGAGAGGGAGTGGAGGTGGCAACTGCGACTTATCTGCTTTTATCAGGAGAGTAAAAGCTTTCCTGGAAGCCCCCTAGCTGATGTCTCTTTATATCTTATTGACTAAAACCATGTAATATGGATCTCTGTTTGCAAGGGATGTTAATAAGGTGAGTATTGAGCTTTTCAAAACAGCAGAGAATAGGCAGAGGGAGACGAGGGTTGGAAATGAGTATTGAGTTAACCAACCCACACAAGATTAAGTGAAAAATGAGGTTGGCAGAATAACATTTACAACATGGTCCCATTAGGATATATAAAGTAAAATGGATAATTATACGCATTTTTACACTAGAAAAAATATTCTAAAATTTTATTCCTGATTGATTCATTTTCTTGTTTTATATTTTTCAAGTTTTCTATAATAATGCAGAGTTAAAAAAAAAAAATAACTGTCTCCTTAACTCTCTCTGAGCCACCCTGAAAGCCCTGGGGATCGGATGACATGTAGAGTGAAACTCAAAGAAGTGATGAGGAGCTGCTCCCAAGTGCCACATCCTGTTAGAGGGGGGCTGGCCAGGCCCAGGTGGGGCCTGAATAAGGATTTGCACTCTACCAAAAAAAAAAAGCCATTGCTTTAGTTCTGGACCCTTTTCATAATGATCGTGGACTTAACAATCCTCCCAACCAATCACATCCTACTTCGTCTTCTTCCTTCTCTATTGTGCTCGGTATTTCCTGACTGATAATTGTCTTCCCAAATTCAAATTGTTGATGCCTAAGGCTGTCCTTGGTCAATGCAGGGTCATCAGTCACTTGTCAATCAGCCATGAACAAATATTTATTGTTCGACAGTTTTAGGCACTAGGGATATAATGATGAACACCACAGTCCTTGACTTGAAGAAGTTTACATAGAAGTGGCAGGCAGATGAATAAATCAGCACTTACAACCCAGAAGGAGCCATGCTTTAGCAAAAGATAGTCTTGGGAACACGGAGGCACACTAACCTAGCCTTGAATATTTGGGGAAGTGTATTCCATGGAATATTTTCACAAGGAAGTCACTCGCAGCAGAGATCTGAGAAAGAAACAGGTACTAACCAGGAAGAGGGGTATAGAAAGATGAGGGGGAAGCTTTCCAGGCAAAGGAAAATAATTACCTTTCCAAAAACACATCTGAGGGCTAGGGGATATTAATATCTTCCCTGGATAAGAGGTATTTTGGGTAAGTAGGTTAAAGAAGCTTAATAGGTTTTTGCATGTCCCAAACTGTTCAACCCTTTTTTTCACACACCATAGAACCAGACAGCTTTTCTCAAAGCTCTTGGGATTTACAATGTTCATCCTACTGGGTGTCACCGAATTGCATGAACAGGTGGATTCATATTTTTTTTTAATTTAAAAACATCACCAGTTCTCCTTTTCTCAGTATTACTTTTTATCACATGTGGCAGATGATACAATGGGAATATGGGGAGGGTGTGATTCTGAGGACATGGTCTGGATCTGACTCTCGTCATTGCCTTAGGTTCATTTAGAAGGAATGACATGAAGAAGTGAGACACTAGGGATAAGAAGGTGAACTGGTTTTTTAAATTTAGTCAGTGTGGATCTGATACAATTTTTAGTAATCCTGGGGGTGTCTGTCTGTTTTTTGTCTGCACGTTTAGCATGTACTTCCAGATTGCAGTGCATGCGGTCAGTAAGGAGTTGTTTAAACCCAACACAAGGGCAACATACCCTGGTCTCAAGTTGCTCGCTAGGAGTATTCAGAGAAATTAGCGATGGCTGCATCTCCTTAAATCTGTTCTGTCTGGTGAGGAGGGTTAGTTGAGTAATTAGCAGCACCTCAAAGAAGCGAAGCAGGAATGCCAGGAACGCCTGCTTCCTGCTCACCCTGGATGGGCCAGCATCCGGGCCTCTCATGTCCCCGGGTTCACCCCTTCAGTGCCCATGTGGTATGCAGAGGAGCATTTCACCCCGACAGCCCTCCATGGCCTTTCTCAAGGGGCTCTTCTGGGCTTAAACTGGTTTCCCCCTTGCCTTCCAAAGCAGCTGTCCAGGGGTGGGAAGGCAGGGTACGTGAAGCCAGGCTGGGTTTGAACCCAGCTTATCACGTGGGAAATGTTGTGGCCCCACCCCATAACAAAGAAACAGCATTTCCGGAGGATGAGGCCCAGAAATGAGGATTTTAAAAAGATTCCCAGCTGATTCTGATGTGCAGCCAGGGTTTAGAACCACTGCTCTAGAGCTTGTTTTCTTTCAATTAGCGGCTACACAGTTATGCAATTGTCAAAACTTGTCAAGCTGAATGTTTAACACCTGTGCATTTTTGTTGTATATTAACCATACCTTAAACAAAAACCTTTTCTTCATTATCCTCTCAGAGATGCTCCCCTGACCTCCCCAGGCTGTTGTGAGCCTCCCTTTAGGGGCTCTAGCTCCCTGCACACATTCCTGCCACTGCACTCAGCACACACACATCTGCTATTTCTGTTTTGCACTGCATGAGTCTGTAAGCTCCTATAGGAGACCAGACTCTTCCTCTCTGTGTAACCTTAGGAAAGCTGCATAACCTTAACTGCTCTGTGTGAGTATCTCCTAACATAGTTATTCTATCTAATAAAAGAGTAGTATGCAAATTAGGCATCACTCCATCACTAAGATGGCCATCCCCATAGCCACAAGATGGCAGTGCCCAGTCCTGCTCGGCCCTGCCACTGAAGTGGTCAGATCTGTCAGCCAGGCAGGTGACGGGGGAGGCGGGAGGCCCGAGGGGTAGAACAGGTGATCAGAGAGGGCTGGGGGTCCCCTGCCCAGGCCAGAAGACTTTGCCAGAGGCCTCAGGCATGGGCGAGAGCGGAGCTGGTGATCAGAGGGGTATGAGGGTGCCCTACCCAGGCATAAGGCCTGGGCTAGAGGCCTCAGGCCTGGGCAGGGGCAAGGCCGGAGATCATAGGGGCCTGGGCTCTGCAGAGCCAGCAATCAGAGGGGCAGGGGCAGAGCCTGCAATCACAGGGGGTCCTCTGCCCAGGCAGTAGCCTTGGCCAGAGGCTGCAGTGAGGCAGGGACAGAGCTGGTGATCCTAGGGGCCTGGGGGTCTCCTGCCCAGGCCTGTAGCCTTGGCCAGAGGCTGTAGTGGGGCAAGGGCAGGGCCTACGATCAGAGGGGTCTGGGGGTTCCCTGCCCAGGCCTGTAGCCTTGGCCTGAGGCTTCCAGTGGGGCAAGGTCAGAGCCAGCAATTGCAGGGTGCAGGATCAGAGCCAGTGATCACAGTGGCCTGGGCTCTATGAAGCTGGCAATCAGAGGGGCTTGGGGGTCTTCTGCCTAGGCTAGCAGCATCAGGCAAAGACTGCAGGCCTGGGCAGGGGCAGAGCCAGGGATTGCAGGAGTCTGGGGGTCCCCTGCCCAGGCCTGCATCCTCGGCCAGACGTTACAGGCCTGGGCAGGGGTGGAGCTTGGGTTGGAGGGGCCAGGATGGAGCCGGTGATGGGAGTGAACTACAGAGGAAACACCTTTTCGTTCCACTCATTGGCTAAGCTCCCTCTATGCCACTGGTAATATTCTTAGTAACTTGGGTAATAAAAATTCGAAAAGGCAATCTAGGGTTTTTCCACCATACTCCTGGAGAAAAAAAATTAAAGGCCCACTACTGGAGGGCTAAGAAATGTCATATCCTGCTCTAGCCGGTTTGGCTCAGTGCATAATGCCTCAGCCTGCTGACTGCAGAGTCTGGGTTCAATTCTGACCAAGGGCGTGTACCTAGGTTGCAGGCTTCTCCCTGGCCGGGGCCCAGGTCAGGGCATGTGCAGGAGGCAACCAATCAAAGTGTTCCTCTCACTTTGATGTTTCTCTGTTTTTCCCTTCTCTTCCACATTCTCTAAAAATCAATAGAAACATATCCTCAGATGAGGATAAAAAAAAGAAAGAAAGAAATGTCATATCATATGAAAGACACATCTTGAAAATGCCTAAAGAAAGTTATCATTTTTTTTCATGGTGAAGGGACTGGAGTCCGTGTTGATGAAAACACCTTGGTGGGTGCAGTGACTGGTAGTGGCTGCTGCAGCAGGGTGATGGGGCTGGTGGCTTCCCCTGATTAGCCTGGTCGCCGGAGGCCAGACTGTGGCTTAGGCCCGCTGTTCAAGGGGAGCAGGGAGCAGGCCTAAGCCATCAGTAGGACACCCCCTGAGGGCTCCCAATATGTAAGAGGGAGCAGGCTGGGCTGAGGAAACCCACCACCCCCCCCCCAGTGCAAAAAGTTTGTGCACCAGGCCCTTAGTATAATAAAAGCTTAGGTGGTATGCGTGACATCATCACAAGATGGTTGCCACAAGATGGCTACCCTCACATCATCACAAGATGGCCACCACAAGATAGCCAGCAGGGGAAGGCAGTTGTGGGCTAGATCAGGCCAGCAGGGGAGGACAGTTGGGAGTGACCAGGCCTGCAGGGGACGGCAGTTGTGGGTGATCAGGGCAGCAGGGGAGGGCAGTTGGGGGCTATCAGGCTGGCAGGGGGAGCAGTTAGGCATCAATCAGGCTGGCAGGGGAGTGGTTAGGGGGCAATTAGGCTGGCAAGCAGAAGCAGTTAGGGGCAATCAGGCAGGTGAGCAGTTAGGAGTCAGCAGTCCCGGATTGTGAGAGGGCAGTTGGACATCCCCCAAGGAGTCCCAGATTGGAGAGGGTGCAGGCTGGACTGAGGGACACTCCCACCCATGCACAAATTTTGTGCACTGGGCCTCTAGTTGTGATGATAAAATGAGAATATTTATGTAAAGGATCCAGCATTTAGGATAAGGTAACAAGACATCCCGCTTTTGGCAGGACAATCCCAATTTTTAACGATTTGTCCTGCGTCCCGAGGAGTTTTAAAAAAGTCCCAATTTTTAGAAAGAGACATATGTACTACTCTTTGTAATATTTTAAGTAATTTAAAAAAAAAAAAGAACCCCCCAGGTCAATGATGTCCCGCTTTACCAATGTTAAAATCTGGTCACCTTAACTTAGGAGGAATTCAATGACCCTAGTCCATCAACAGGGCAGAACACCTGCACTACACCCGTATTTGCAAAGAAAGTGCAGCTTGTTTTTCCATAGCTAACACTATCTTCGTTGGAGCCCCTCTTCTCCCCCAAGGGTTAGTCCAGTCTGATGTCTTTGTCCCATTCAACAACCGAAATAGGCCTTTTAGGTAACTTGGTTTGTTTATTTGTTTGTTTGTTTGTTTTAAATATATTTTATTGATTTTTGTACAGAGAGGAAGAGAGAAGGATAGAGAGTCAGAAACATCGATGAGAGAGAAACATCAATCAGCTGCCTCCTGCACACCCCCATCTGGGGATGTGCCCGCAACCAAGGTACATGCCCTTGACCAGAATCGAACCTGGGACCTTTGAGTCCACAAGCTGATGCTCTATCCACTGAGCCAAACCAGTTAGGGTGGTAACTTGGTTTTTTGTTGGAATGTCTCAGCCTTTCAGAGCCCTGCCCCTGCTCCAGTTCCTCTTTAAGGTATAGCAGGGAAATGCAATTTCTTTTCAATGTAGCAACGGGGACAATGTGCCTTTAAGCCAAGGTGAGTCTTCTGGGTCCCTGTTTGTGCCTGGTCTGGGCTGCTCCCTGGAGGAGCGGCTGAAATGCATCCGGTGCTGACAGGCTTTGCAGAGCATCATGTCAGCAACACCCAGTGGTGGTGAGGGATGGGCATTCACCACCAGCCTCCCCGTCCCTACACAATGCCAACCCCTGGACCCTCAGATACAAGGGGTGGGGAGCATAGTGATATATTTGAACACTTTTCCTCTTTATTATCTTTATGCACCAACATCTGGCATAGTCTCTGGCCGTAAATGCTTAGTGCCTCGATTAATAATATTAGCTCCCCATCCTCTTCCTTCTGGTCCAGCTTCTCTCTTCCCTTGAAGAAGGGATAGAAAAGAGACAGATCCCTATGGGCACAAAGCAGCATTTGGGAGAGACGGCCATTAGTAGTCAAACAACATAGGATTTTAAACTTTATAAATAAAATAGCAAGATAGACGAAACCTGCTCATATTCTCTACAGTGTAGTGAAGCCCTGGGAAGTTTCGGTAAGCAACCATAATGACATTCTTATTACCACTGACATCTGGAAAGCGCCTCACAGTCATTTGGATGCAGAGTGGTGCCTGGCTCATGGTAGGCACTCTGTGGATGGCTGCTGCTGTCTCAGCTATTGCTTTATGTCCTCTCTGTACTGCTGTCCCTCTCTGGTAAAGCTATGGCTTTCTTTATAACTTTCACAGATGAGGAAGCTGAGGCTCAGATAAAGTGACTTGCTCAAAAGCACCGTGGAATAGGCAATGGAGGCAGGTTGTGGGCCTAGGTCTTCTTGTAACCCAGTGAAAGCTCGCACTGCTCGCCACACAGCAGCCAAGGAGGTGGGGCAAGAAGAGCGACTTTATTCAGAAAGCCAGCAAGCCAAGGGCATGGTGGACTGGCATCCTAAAGAAGCATCTTGAGAGACTACAGAATTCAGGCTTCCTTTATGTCAAGGGGAGGGAGAAAAGGGGC
>PVJC01024592.1:8453-25538 GCA_004026665.1 Murina feae | reverse complement strand
GATATTCAGAAAGCCAAGAGACATATGAAAACATGCTCAAAGTCACTAATCATCCGAGAGATGCAAATCAAAACAACAATGAGGTACCATCTCACACCTGTAAGAATGGCTATCATCAACAAATCAACAAACGACAAGTGCTGGAGAGGATGTGGAGAAAAAGGAACACTCGTGCACTGCTGGTGGGAATGCAGACTGGCGCAGCCACTGTGGAGAACAGTATGGAGTTTCCTCAAAAAATTAAACATGGATCTCCCTTTTGACCCTGTGATTCCACTTCTGGGAATATATCCTAAGAAACCAGAAACACCAATCAGAAAGGACATATGCATCCCTATGTTTATAGCAGCACAATTTACCATAGCTAAAATTTGTAAACAGCCTAAGTGCCCATCAGCAGATGAATGGATTAGAAAGCTGTGGTATATCTACACAATGGAATACTATGCTGCTGTAAAAAGGAAGGAGTTCTTAGCATTTGCAGGAGTATGGATGGAGCTGGAGAACATAATGCTAAGTGACATAAGCCAGTCAATGAAAGAAAAATACCACATGTCCTCACTCATCTATGGATAATAATAACCATTATAAACGGGTGAACAAAAATGGATACAGAGGCAGAGCAGCATCACACAGACTGTCAAATTACAGCAACAAGGTCAGGAACATTGGGGGGGCGGGTAACAGATCAGCCAAGGGACTTTGGTGCATGCATTTAAGCATAACTAATGGACACAAAACACTGGGGGCTAGGGGAGGCTGGGGGAAGGGCAGGGGGAAAAAGAGATATATGTACCAATATTTGTAAAACTTTATGTAATAATAAAAAAAATATTTTTGGCAGTCTACTCTATGATTGCTTTTTCATGTGGCAAATGTTATGTAAAATCTGCTATGCACAGTAGGAAGATAAGTCTTTTCTCCATCAAGTTTGATCTAAAATTATACTCTATTATTGATAGTTTAGAAAGTTTATTTCTGTTTCATAATTCATTACTAATAACGTATTAGTAATGTAGTTACTAAGTATTTCTGGATTGTTACCAAATTTGAGAGAGCCTCTTTCATTATCTATTAAGGCTGAACACAAAGTTTAAAGTTTCTTTTGTGCAATGGCTAATCTCAAAAAGTCCTTGAATTCTTGACTTTGATAAACCTCTTTGCCATGGATATTCTTAATGCCCTTGGGGGGACATATTACATTTTTGTTATTGATATAATTTAAATATCAAGTCAGCCAGAAATTCAAATTATTTTCCAATGATTCATTCTTTCATTTAAATTATTTGTAAAAGTCCTCAAATCTATTTATTATTTCTATTTGAAATGTCCCTCTTCTACTTAATGACTACTTGGTATAATCTGAAAATTTTCTATTGTTATAGTTAACACTTCCCAGAGTTAGAGTAATTTTTTTGTATTCCTTTTCATTGATAAAGAATATGTACGTACAGTAAAATGCAAAATTCTTCAGTTGATAATTGAAAGTTTTGATGAACTCTGTCTAACATCTTGAGATATAGACCATTTCCAAGAGCACAGAAATTTCACTTTTTCTGCCTTTCTAGTCAATCCACACCCCTACACTCTTATATGTAAGTGTAATCCAGGAACTGGAAAAACATATTTTTCCAGTTCCTGGATTACTTATCATTTCTTAATGATATTCTTTTTATGAAATCCAATTTATTATTATTTTCTTTTTGTGTTCTGAGAAATCTTTATTTACCATGTCTCCTGCTTGAATCAGACACATAATATATTGTGTCCTTTTGTTACCTACTAGTTTTTGCTTTTGGGTTTAAGTCTATGATATCTGTTGAGTTAATTTTTGTATGTGGTATAAGATAGAGGTTCAAGTTAATTTTATTTCAAAGTTCATATAGTTATTAAATATTTTACTAAAGAAAGCTTTCATTTTCCAACAAAATAATTTGATGTCTGTGTAAATCCATTTTTATAATCTCTGTGTGGTCCCATTGATCTGCTTGTCTGTCTTATGTACCAATTCCGTATTGTCTGATTACTCATAGATTTATAGTAAGACTTTACATAGGGTAGTATGAGTCCTCCGACTTCATTACAATAAGCTTATTGTTTTTATGGAGGGGAAAAGCATAGTGAAATCTTAATTGGGATTGTAAATTTTAGAGGAGGATTCACAGTTTAACAGTACTAAGTATTTTAATTATAACATGATACATTTTATAATAATTAGTTCTTATTTAAATTAGATTTATTGGTTTTCACTTTGCTACAAAATTGCTGCACATTATTTAAAATTTTATTCCTTAGTATTTTATGTTTTTATTGTAAATGATAACATTTTAAATTTAATTTTACTTTCCAATATTTTGCTGTGATTATATAGAAATACAAGGGAATTTTCTATACTGATTTTAGATCTGTCAACCTTGCTATATTCCCTTATTAGTTCTACTAGTGTTTTTGTAGATTTCTTATAATTTTCTATAAAAACAATGAGATTGACTGCTATTAAAGACAATTTTACTTCTTCCTATTAAATAATGCTGAAAATGAGTGAAATTAATATTTTTGTCTTGTTCCCTATTGTAGGAAAGTGTATTGAATATGTCAGCATTAAATATAATGTTAGCTATAAGTATAACATGGATATCATTTGTCAGGTCAAATAAGTTCACTTCTATTTCTAGTTAACTGAGAATCTTCTTTTTAAAATAATAAATGGATATTTAATTTGTCAAATATTTTTTCCGCATAGATTATGATTATCATTGTTTCTCTCCTTTATTCTGTTATAATGAGGTGGGTTGAATAGTGTCCATCCTCTCTCCTCAAATTTATGCCCAGTTAGAAATTCAGAAAGTGACCTTATTTGGAAACTGGATCTTTATAGATGCAATCAAGTTAAGATGAGGTTATACTGGATTGCGATGGGTCGTAGTTCAAAAAAATATAAACTTAAAGACAGAAATAAAATAGAGAATGCCATATGAAAATGGAGCCTAGGGATGTCAAAATTGCCCACAATCATTAGAAGCTAGGAGGGAAAAATTCTTTTTCAAAACCTCCAGTACTAACAGACTATGCTATCTTTTATTTTATTTTTTAGTTTTTTCATTTATTTATTTTTTTCAAGAAAAACTCTTTTAAATATAATAATTTTACATGAAATAAGCTCCAATTATTCAAGAAAAATGATCTTAGATATAATATAATAATAATACAATAAAATTAATATTTCAAGAAAAAATAATTTTAAGTATAATAATATTATCAAAACTAATATCTTGATTTTAGGTTTATAAACCCCAAAACTCTAAGAGATTAAATTTTTGTTGTTTTGAGTCACTCAGTTTGTGGTAAATTGTTGAAACTCTAGGAAACTAATACTGATTTTAGTAATATCATTGCCACAGATGAGTTTCCCTGGAGTGCAGACTCTGAGATGGATATTTATGTGCAGGATATATATAATTTTTTTTCTTGAATCAATCCTGTGGGAGAATAAATGAAGTAGGAATGATCAGAATAAGTTGCACTTTGATGCAATCACAACAAAATTCTCACCTGATCCCACAAGTAGTTCTGGAATGGGATACTTTTATAATTGTGCTAAATTAGGGGAAGAAGGCCGAGCTTTTATATTCTTGCATCAATTTAGAGGAATGAGTTCTTCAATCCAGAGGAAGTTAGAAAATCTGAGATACCACAATATCCACTATGGTCTACCCCTTACATTACTTGGACCCACCCATTTGTATAATTTCTGGGAGCAGCTCTTTAGAATTCTAGTGGGCCCCTTTTCATGGGAGAAATTTATAAGAGCACTATTAGTGACAAAAATTAAAACCTCAAAACCTGCAGCGAGTATAAGACTAAAATTAATATCATGATTCATGACTTCTGTACTCTGTAGCCTAGATTTTCCTCATTCATCATTAGCACATTCAGGTCATACTCCATGAGGGATCTTAGACCCTGGTCACTGTTTTCTCCTCAAGTTATAGATATTATATATGTCTATATATCATTTAAGTGGAGCAAATAAATTAAAAACAAAATAACACCCAGTTGGATCACCCAGATTTCAAATATAATCTTCCCACCATTCATAGTATAACAACAGCCCCTCCAATCCTAGTGGACAGGGTCAGTTACATTTTCCATTTAGTGACTTCTTTTCATGCACGCTGGTTTCTCAGCACAGAGCCTAAATGATTCAGGTGATAGCCACAACTTGAAACTTGATGGAACCATTACTGTGTTTTTCTCACAGAATCATTCTCCTTCTGGATATCAAACCCTTTAAACTCACAAAACCTAGAGTTGTAGAGTGAGTTTCTGAAATGAGTCTCTGAAAGTGATGGTAAATGGGGTTATTTCTGCTTCCACATATTGCTCTCCAGCCTATACCTATCGGGGACACCAAGCTTTAAAGAAAACATTGTTTTAGAGCACATTCTGCATCCTGCAGGATGATGCTGATCCTTACAACATACCTTTGAGCTAATACCTCAGCTGTGCCTTCAAGTTTCATTTCCTAGGTTAACAGGTCAATAGCTTTGAGTGGTACAGTATGTGACAGAATGAATGAACATCATGGTTATATGAAACTCCCAAACCTCCTTTTCTATGTGTGTCTCTATTATTGATACATTGTTATGTTATGTGGGATTCCATGTAGTTGTACCTAATACTCTGAAAACTCTTATACAGTGGTTCTGTAGGCAGGGTAGTCAAATTCATATGCAGAATGTCTATTCATTCTAGTCAACAAATCTCCGACCCTTCCGGGATTTTAGGTGTCCAAGAAAGCCAACTTATCACTCACTGGCTGGCTGGTTGCCTTGAGGGATAGTAGTGTATCAATAACTCAACAATGGTCTCTTGTTGGTGACAAGGTGAACACTAGGCAGCAATTGTAGCTACTTGAGGTGAGTGCGAGTCTATGATGTTGTGACCATATACAGTGTCCATACCTGCCACCATGTATTCGTTGTACTAGCATTAGCCAAAGACAAAGGCTGAGTGATGTTAACTGGCTATGTAAAACCATTGAGTCGTCTTTGATTTTCTATGTAGGATGTTCTTTGGTGGATATTACAATGACATTCAAAGATCTTCACATTTTTTGCCCATTCCCATGGTTTATTTATTTATTTCTAACATTTTCCCATTTTTTAATTACAGTTGACGTACAATTTAATATTAGTTTTAGGTGTACAGTACAGTGATTAGACATTTATATAATTAATAAATTCATCACCTCAATAAGTCTATTAACATGAATTTGAAATGAATTATGATAAGAGGGTTATCTCTTTTATGGTAAACTAGAGGCCCGGTGCACAAAAATTTGTGCACTCGGCGGGTCCCTCAGCCCGGCCTGTGCCCTCTCACAGTCTGGGACCCCTCGGGGGATGTCCATCTGCTGGCTTAGGCCTGCTCCCTGGGCGATCGGGCTTAAGTTGGCAGTCAGACATCCCTCTGGCAGGCCGGAAGCCCTCAGGGGATGTCCACTTGCCAGCAGGGAGCAGGCCAAAGCTGCAGTTGGACATCCTTAGCACTGCTGAGGAGGCGGGAGAGGTTTCCACCACCACTGCTGTACTGGCAGCTATCAGCCTGGCTTGTGGCTGAGCAGAGCTCCCCCTGTGGGAGCATACTGAACACCAGGGGGCAGCTCCTGCATTCAGCTTCTGGTGGTCAGTGTGTGTCATAGGGACTAGTCATTCCCAGTTGTTCTGCTGTTAGGGTCAATTTGCATATTGTCCTTTTATTATATAGGATAGAGGCCTGGTGCATGGGTAGGGGCCGGCTGGTTTGCCCTGAAGGGTGTTCTGGATCAGGGTGGCGTTCCCTCTGTGGTGCCTGGCCAGCTGGGTGAGTGGCTGATGGCTATTTGCAGGCTGGCCACAGTCCCTTCAGGGTGGGGATCCCCCTGAGGTGCCTGGCCAGCCTGAGTGGGGGATGAAAGCTGTTTTCAGGCTGGCCAAGCCCCCTTTAGGGTGGGGGTCTAAACTGGGGTGCCTAGCCAGTCTGGTTGAGTGGATGATGGCTGTTTGCAGGCTGGCCATGGCCCCTAACAACTCAAGCTCCCAGTGTGGCTGGCTGGAAGCAGATATCTGGGATTTATTTATCTTTTATAATTGAAATTTTGTTGCCTTGAGCAGAGGCCACAGCTGGCCAGGGCAGGTGGGAAGCTAGGCCTCCTCCATCACCGGAGCAACCAAGCCTGCTGCTTGCTTCAGCTCTGTGGCTGCCGGCTGCCATCTTGGTTGTGTTAATTTTCATATAGTCACTCTGATTGGCTGGTGGGCATGGCTTGGGTGTAGCAGAATGACACCAATTTGCATGTTTCTCTTTTATTAATATGGACTAGAGGCCTGATGCATGATATTTGTGCAAAAGGCTCGGCCCTCATAGCCTCAGCTACCTCACAGCCCTGGCTGCCTCACAACCCCAACTGTCTTGCAGCCCCAGGGCCCTCACCCACTGGTTGTTCCAGAAGGCCATTCTGGAAGGTTGTTCTGCTGTCTGGTCTAATTAGAATATTAGCTCTTTATTATATAGGATAGCTTACACCCTAAAATCTCTTCTGTTCTAATAATATATTTTTTTTTATTTAAAGAGCATATAATTGAAATAAAAATCTGCAGATTGAATGTTCAGGTATATATGGGGAATATTGGAGGGGGCTATGGTACCAATATTACTAGTGAGATAAACCCACTCCCTCATCTTCTATTTTGTCTTTGGAGTCAGAAGACTTTGTGTTTAAGATGGATGTACTCTGTGTTTGGGATTCAAACAGGAAAAACCTAGTATATAGTGTTATTTTGTTACTTACCTACCTACCATATTAGCAGAAATAATGACTAGATATGGTGGGGAATAAAATGCTATGGAGATTTCAAGTTTTTTTTGTATACTTTTTACCTTTAAGCTTAGTGTCAGAGTGATCTTTCCACCCAACTAAGTAGCATCAGCGAGTAGGAAGAATAGGCTCTAAGCTTGGGATCTGGGGAGCAATTAATACTAAATGTCACTAATACAAATATTATAAATTCAACCCAAAAATACTTCCAGTGAGAGGAATAGTGAATGTCCTTGTTATGTCTCCATGTGTGTGTCTGCAGAGAACTAAGAGCTGAAAATTTCATTAGTACAAATTGGAAAGAATATTAACTCTAACTTTGAATTTATGTAACACCTTGCTGCTGAATTCATACCATGAGTATCAAGAGATTAAGGGACTGAACAATGTTCAGAAACTGGGCAAAAGAGACTCATTTGCATAAGTACTGTTTCATCAGAGCTAAATTTCTCTTTATTGGAGTGCCAACTGATTGCTTCAATAACAAACTCAGGTCTGCAGGACACACGGTTGGATTCTTGTGTGACCAAACTGCAAGTAGCTTTTCCGAGCTGAGCCTCAGGTATGACATACTGTACTATATCCAGACACCCTTTAGTGTTATTATCTCCCCTACTGGTTTAATTTATGTATTTAATTTTAATTTCCAGGGTGTAATATGGCTAATTACTTGAGAACTGCAGAACCTTATAAGTGAAATTTTTGCTTCTATAATTTGTGGCACATTATGTATAATAATGTACATTTAATTTCCTAAAAAAAAGATAATTATGCTAATAGAATGATTTGAATAAAAGTCTGTACTTTGTGGTGAATTATATTCTCTACCTACTTATTTATATTAATACAAGTCAGTAAAGGATTTTTAATAAGCCACTTTCACCCTGGCTGGGCAAGTCTAGGAAATGATTCAGGCACCACCCCTGCCCTTAACACGCTCAGGAAAAAGGCGTGTTGCAGACTATGGAAGGCCAGAATTTATGTTAGACAAAAGTTGATAGTGATACTGTTATAATAATCTGGTTATTATTTAACAGGAAGGGAGTAGAGGGAAGACTATGTAGGCATTTATATAGCTTTGCTAGAAAGTTGTAACTTAACACTCTCCATGTTCGTTCCCCAACCCATGGGGTAAGGACTGGACAAAGGCAGGCCCCTTAAGGTCTAAGTGAAATGGGAAGGTGCCTCTGGTCTATCACACCTGGCAATAAATTACTGGATACCACAGTGGACAAAACCTGAATATTTACACTTCTGAACAAAGAAAGGCACTCTATCGGTTTCTACTCCCTCTCTTGCCTGCTTGCCTGTGCTCCTGTGACACCTGTTGCGGGAGATGCACTCCCATGTGCTCACCCACACATGGACTGATGGACTTTAATTAGTCTGAATGCTGAACTGGACCCAGCTGCCGCCTGGAACGGAAGCTCTGGACACTGGCCTTCGTTTTGGCTCTGTTGGATCCCCAGCAGCACCTCTTTCAGGACTGATTTAGGGCTGATCGGACTTTACAACCCGAGGAATGTAACTCCATGCACATAAAGCCTTTCACCACATCTCATTCTCCCCTGGAAATTTCAGACAATTCATTTTCTAAAGATATTGTAAGAAACATTCTTGCACAAGCCAGAGGGAAGTTTGATTCTCTGGTGACAATAGGAAATATCATATAGCTGTAATGTATAAGGCAAAAATTGGAATATATGTATTTTGGTAAAAGAAATAAACTGATTTGTGGAAATTTGAACACAAAGCCAGCTTCTTTGATAACAATTTTGTATTGGTTATAAAACAGGCAATACAGAGTTGTATGCCTGAGAATTTTGTGGAAAGGGGTCTTTTCTATATTTCAGTTGTTCAAGCTGAATAGTGGTTTGTAAAGTGAAATTCAGACTCCTAGCAGGTTCTATATAACCATGGTAGAATATGGGATTGAGGAAAAGTGAAAATTAACCATTAAAAACCAACTACTTGGAGCCTATTGATGCCATTTTTTCCACTTATTCCATATGCCCCCCTTTTATAAAATCACCCATTAATGAAATCTCAGACTTCTGAGTCACCATTAGGTATGCAGTGTACAATAAATATACTTGAACAGAAGGTCAATACTAGTCATTAGTCATTAGAATGATGACTCATCTTGCATAGGCAATAGTTTGTATTACTAAGTGCATCTGGTTTGTGCTTATAAATTCACTAGAGGCCTGGTGCATGAAATTCATGCACTGGGGGCGGGGGGGAGTGTCCCTCAGCCCAGCCTGCACCCTCTCCAATCTGGGACCCCTCAAGGGATGTCTAACTGCCTGTTTAGGCCCCAGTGGGATCGGGCCTAAATGGGCAGTCAGATATCCCTACCACAATCTAGGACTACTGGCTCCCAACCGTTCTCCTGCCTGCCTGCCTGATCACCCCCTAACCACTCCCCTGCCAGCCTGATCGATGCCTAACTACTCCTCTGCTGTCCTGATCACCCTCAATAGCCCTCCCTTGCTGGCCTGGTTCCCCCCAATGGCCCTACCCTGCTGGCCTGGTCCCTCCCAACTACCTTCCCCTGCCAGCCTAGTGCCCCTCAACTGCTCTCCCTGCTGGCCTGATTGCTCACAACTGCCCTTTCTAGTAGCCCATCTTGTGGTGGCCATCTTTGACCACATGGAGGTGGCCATCTTGTGTGTTGGAGTGATGGTCAATTTGCATACCAGTCATGACTAATTTGCATATAAGGGCTAATTAGCATATCAATCTCTTACTATATAGGATACCTATTTTTCCACTTACATGAATACCATGACTAGAGAGTGGAGTAAATTTTCTCATATTTATTTCTGTTGTTGCTAACACATTAAAATTTAATGATCTAGCAAATAGATGTTATGTGGCCATTATGGGTTTGCTTTATGCCAAATGATTATTACTTAAAATGGAAGCTATGATGGCAAAACCAGGTCTTCATGAAGTTATTAGACATATAATATAACAAATTTAAATGGCTTAAAATTGGAATGGTTCATTATTGTTTTTCTGTCCACAAGGTTAATAAACTCTTAGGGCAACATCCAAACAAAAGAGATTTATAAAAAATGAAAACTTGCTATTAAGTCATGACCAAGAGCAGAGATTTGAAATGTAGATTAAAAAAGATTTGGGTACAAATCTTTTCTTGAACCTGTATCATTTCTGTGTTATTGGGCAATTCATTTTCATTCTCTAAGTCTCATCTTAATCATCTTAGAATAAAGACACTTAAAATAAAGCTGCTGTGGGGATGAAATAAAATTATATAAATAACAAGATTATAAATTCCTAGCACATAGTAAACATTCAATAATCAGTAGCTATTAAAACACATACTATGAATCATCTTAGTAACACACTAGCATGTGTAGAAATATAGAGGCAGCCTTGCATTTTAAAAAATCATCTACCTTAATTCAATAGGAAAATTTCAAAAAAGAAAAACTGTATCATTGATTTGTGGGAAAAGCTCAAATCATTGCAAGAATTTTTTTAGAAAAATATTCTGTCATCATAGTTTACTTAATCTGTAATGTTGAAGGTGCCACTATGGTTTGTCAAAAGCAGACAATGTGGCTGGTGAAATTAAAATCTACTTTCTTTTAATAAATAGAAATAAATTGTAGAATCAAAATGGTGGTCAAACCACCTTATTTTGGAGATGAGAAAACAGGTGAAAAGAATAAAAATGGATACAAAGACATATTTTATTCCAATTATGTTTTCATAATTAAAAATTTGGAAGAAAAAAATACAATGTTATTCAGTATTCTTTAGACATTTGTTTAATTTCATGCCATGTTCTTTAAGAGCACGAAAGAGAAACCCATAAAGAGTTGCGGTAAATACTGCAGTGACATTCTCATACCACTTTCTTAAACTATTACTAGTGGCCTGGTACATGAAATTCATGCATGGGGGGGTTCCCTCAGCCCAGCCTGCACCCTCTCCAATTGGGGATCCCTTGGGATTGGGCCTAAACTGGCCATCGGACATCCTTCTCACAATCTGGGATCGCTGGCTCCTAACCACTCACCTGCCTGCCTGCCTGATCACCCCTAACCCCTCTGCCTGCCTGGCTGATGGCCCCTAACCTCTCTGCCTGCTGCCTGTTCACCCCTAACTGCCTCTGCCTGTTTGATCACCCCTAACTGCTCCCCCTTGCTGGCCTTATCTCGCCCCCACCTGCCCTCCTGTCAACCTGGTTTCCCCCAACTGACCTCCTCTGTCAGCCTGATCTTGCCCCCAAATGCCTCCCCTTCCAGTCTTATCTCCTCTAACTGTATCTGCCTCAGCCCCCACCATCATGGCTTTGTCCGGAAGAAAGTCAGATGTCAGGAAGATGGCTGGTCAACCCAGTATAATTAACATATTACCTTTTTATTAGTATAGCTATATTATTTAGGATAGGATTGCTTAAATGGGGGGAAGCCTTTTTCAGCAGGAGGAGATGCTCTTGGCAGACCAAAATACATAACCCCTATATCTGGACTTATAGCCAGCCATGTGCACTATGGTCAAACTGGTCATTAAAAAATTGAATTGTTTTCTTACACTTTACACCAAACAGCTGTTGCCTTTAAAACTCCTCCTCAGCCCCCACCTTAGGTTCTGCCTTTGGAGTTCACCCATATTAGGTTCTGATTGGTCAGTTTCTATGACAGTCAGCATCAAAAGCTCTTCCTACTAGGCAGCCATTGGCTCCTCACACTTCACCCAGATTTGGTTCTGATTGGTTGGTTTCTATGCTAGTCAGCATTTCCAGGCCTATATTGGGGCCTGATCAGAGAGGCAGGGCTGATCAGCAGTCCCTTCAGAGGCCCAGATAGAAATGAGGGCACGACTGTTGGCCAGGCCCGGAGAGAAAGAGAGAGGCAAGGGCTGACCAACAGCTGCCATGGAAGCTACAGATGAGACCCTGCTTCTCTCTCCAGGCCTTTCTCTGGGCCTGATTATCAGCCCCCTCAGCAGTCAGTGCTGGGTCACTGTGCCTGAAGCAGCAGCAATCAGTGCTGGGTCACCATGGCAACCTAGCACTGACTGCAGGACTGACTTCCGGTTGGTTGAGCCTTCGGTCATTTTGGATGATACAGACCCTGGGTTTTTATATATTAGGATAAGATGTTTGAAATTTGACTTCTTGTTCAGGGGTAAATTCCTCCTTTTTCCTCTTTGATGATACTTACATTTACTTTTTTACATAGGAATTCTGACAGAAATCAATAGTAGCACTAAGCTAATATTTGAGACGTTTTATGAAAGTAAGATTCAGGGTTTCCATTTATAAAGAGTATAGTCAAAATCATTGTTCTATGATGAAGGTTTGGTGATTTAACGTTATCAATGTTGGCCTTTCATCTTGTAGATTCAAATATTTTTTTAACAGAAGAAAAATCAAATTTTAATACATATTCAAAAGGAATTCAAATATGCATGAATAGTCCCTCAGTAATATTTTTCAAGAGTTTTGATCTGTGTATCTGAGAACTGTTTGGCTATAAAAGACATTACAAAATTAATACTACATTAATACTAAAGAAAAGTGCTCTCATGTTTCTGGGCCTTAGTGCTACAGTGAAAACTTGTTATATCCTAGTTTATGAAAAAATCTTGGGCTTTTGGAATTTGCTTGTCTAATGAACTCACAAGAAATATTACCTACACTTTGGAAAATCCTGGTGCTTTATTAATTGTTCCTCTAAATTGGCCTATCTCAGGTTACTCTGTCCTTGGACATTTAATTGTTCATTTCTCTTTGTTCCCCTAACACTCTATTCACACCATTATTATAGCACAAGAACAGATTTTCATATAATTATCTGTTTACATTTTATGTCTTCCCCACTAAACTTGGAACTACTTGAGAGCAGAAACCTGGTATTCTTTAAACTTAATAGACCAACACCTAACTCTGGTGAGGATCCAGACTATACTTGGCACATGGAAGTATCATGCACTAATACAAATTCCTTGAAGTTTATTACCTTAGACAGTTCTCACGGATCTAGTTAAAATTTTTGTGGTAATAAGCTATTTAGGTAAGTGGAAAATTATCATTTACTGCACGAATGTCTACTGCTTGCATTGGGTATTTATTATATGTCATTCAATCATAATAATAACACCTGCAAAGTGGTAGCATCTACACCCTCATTTTTTAAAATATATTTTATTGGTTTTTTACAGAGAGGAAGGGAGAGGGATAGAGAGTTAGAAACATTGATGAGAGAGAAAGATCCATCAGCTGCCTCTTGCATACCCCTATTGGGGATGTGCCTGCAACAAAGGTACATGCCCTTGACAGGAATCGAACCTGGGACCCTTAAGTCCACAGACCAGCGCTCTATCCAGTGAGCCAAACTAGTCAGGACTACACCATCATTTGTTAATATTAGGATGTCTTCTCTCAATATAGTTTATAAATCTGCCCAGTTCACAAAGTCCCTAATGGAATCAGGATTTAAAATAATAACTTTACCCCCAAAGCCATTATGATATATCATACAATCTTATGACCAGCCACACATAATAAAGTCAAGGTTAGGAAAAGGGTGGCAGTTAAAGGCAGAACCAGGGCACTTTCTAAAAGGACAAGGCACATGATAATCACAAGGGAGTAAAGTGTTACTCATAAAATAATGGAAGGAAAATTATTATTTTTTATTTCAGGTCTTTAGAGACCATCTATTGATTGATTGTTTATTTCATATTATGTGTCAAATATTATATTGAGATATGAAGATTAATAAGATATTAATTAATAATTAATAAGATTAATAATTTCAAAAGGAGTTTACTACCATAGTGGAAGATGATAAAATTTTAGTCAAACACATTTTTTTATTATAGGGATTATAAGCATCTATGACATACATAATATAAAAGGATATTTAAAAGCATGAACACTGGCATCAGACAGATTTGAATTCAAGTTCTGACCCTGTTATTTATATAAGATCTTGAGCAAATTATATGCTCTTAGCAATAAATTCTTTAGTTGTAAAATTGGAAAAGTATACTAATTCACTCATATTACTATTTTATAGGTTAACCTAGATATATGTCTTTCATGTCAAAAGTAACTTATTGTTACTAGTTCCTATAAACAGGAACACAATACTAGGTACACAAAGTTAACTAGGTGATTACTAGGTAGACAAAACAAAGGAAAACTTTCAAAAGCTGAATCCTTTGAGAAAGAAAGCAGGTGGTTGGGTTTTATTTACTTAAAAAAATAAATGAATGATTAGGGATTATTAACAAAAAAACCCAATGAAACCTGTAGAGAATTTTGTGAGTTTATTTGAGCCAAACTGTCAACATATGCTGGGAAGCAGAACCTCAATGAATTGAGATAATGCTCCAGAGAATGGGGAGTTCGTACCTTTTGTTTATAATTTACCATCAAAAGGAAAACACGTAAGTGGTTTACATGAAATTCATTGGTGATAGATTAAGGAGGTGGGATAAAGCAAAGCGGGGAAATCCCTGGGATTGGATAAAAAGTAAAATGATGGACATATACTTAGGTGGGTGCAGGATCAATTAACATGATAATGAAGGGATTTGTAGTATCTGTCCAGGTGCCCAGCACATTTGGTTGTGCCCCAGGGGCTTCAGAAATAGGGAAGTTACAAGTTTCCCAGACATTTCACAAATACATTATCTTAGAGGCAAAAAGACAAATGCTCAGTGGAGATCAAAGATGATTTCTGTCAGAGAAAACACTGGCCCAGGATGTGGCCACCCACCATAACCTATTTGTGAATAAATATCTAATTTTCAGACCATCTTTTGTGATCACTCTAGGTCTCTGAGCCTGCAGGACTGCCATGCAGGCCTCTGCTGAGCTTTTCAGGCTAGCATGCGGCTCCTTTTGTCCACAGGATTCTCTGACAATTAACATACATTGGAATTATATATGTTCCCAAAATGCCACATTCCCTGCCTAAATGAAATAAGAAAGAATATGAAGACTTCTTCATATAACCAAACTCCCAATATATTTAACTAGTTTGAGGTTCATAAAACAGGGGAAGATACTTCAAACTCACCCATTTCTAGTTAAAATATTTTAAATCCAGCAATCATATAATAAAATTATATGAATAAAATTGCCAACAATTGTGTTAACAAATAGCTTTCAACATAAAGTGCAGAATAAGTTAATCATTTCAAAAGAGTAGGTAGTGAGTACGGGGGCATATATAATGAAACCCATATTAGTGCATTGGTGAGATTGGTGAAAATGAATTTAAATGAGATACGATAAACCAAAAATTGACTTCTGAATCTATAGAGAGTCAGACTTCACTAATCAATCATTTTGTAGAATCCTCTAATATGCACCAAATACCCAAAGCATGGTCAAATATTACTCACATTCACTAAAGTTAACCTGCATTGTAGTCTACTGATTTTCACAATGCACCAGAGTCACTATATTTAATCAAGCATTTAGAAATAGTTTTTAAAAATCATAGAATATTTGCTATTTGAAGAAAGATTATCTACCACTCCTACCACTGTGATAGCAACTACGTCCTTGGGTCTAGCTGATGTCTTCTTTGACCTCTCATAGGATGTCTACAGGAAAATTAATTCATGAACTTACCTTGGAGTTAAACCTATTGTCCAATTGTTGAAAGTATTAAATACATTTTTAACCCAAATATAAATTCAAAGTACCTCTTCTTCAGCTCTAGGGGGCTGATTATTTCCCCACTGTATTAGGAGAATATGAATAACTCCCTTACTTCACTGATCACTTGAATTTGAAATTATAGACTGTGATAGAGAACTCACTAGTCATCCCTTATGTGGCCTCCCAGAGAGATGTTGTACCCGCTCAACTTTTCTCTACTTTTGATCATTCAACCTTTTTGTCCGTTCTGCTACTTTTCCCCCTCCAGGCTTTTTTGTCCCTTTCATTAACCTGCAGGGGCTTGGTCTGCATCACAATATCCCTTCGATTGTCATACTAGGAGTAGTGACCCTGGCTCTTCACCAGCTGCCCAGCCACTGTCACATAGTCTTTGTACTGTATCTCTCCCTGCTGTGCTTTTCTTTCTCTGTAGTGCTAGTGATACTCAAGAGATGGTTTAAGTGCCCACAGTCACGTCCCAGAGCCTTCAGACTTGTATCTTTTCCTATGACGGAAAATTCGTTTGACCTGAGAATGAGAATACAGCTGATTTCTTGCTTCTAAACGTGTTCCCATAGTTTTAATGGGGCAAAGTCTGACGGGCCAGCATACTTTATAAACACTGTTTAAAGTGGAGGACTTTTTGAAGAAGAAGAAATTATTTCCTCAATTCTGTCTTTTTTAGATTACATACCTTCTGAATTTAATAAATATTTGTGGGAAATGTGTGTATGTATTATATGTAAAGCATTGGATCAAGTGATGCAATGATTAAAATATTAGTAGGAAATCTGATTTTTGAATTGTTTTTCCAGGGACAAAAATGTGTTTGAGCTCCTGAAAATGTGTTTGGGCTGATGGAGTCATATTTTTTCACCTTGTCAATTATGTATCCAGTGCTGCAGTAGTTTGAGAGCTGTTATATATAAAGAATAACCCAACCTAATTCTAATTAAGTCTAGAATTCATCATTCACTATATAGGTACAAATTATCTGAGTTGTCTAAATCTCTTGTTTTGATTCCTCTGCAAAACTGCAAATAATAATAATAACAATACTTATATCCTGTTATTGTTGAAAGGTTTTAATGAGGTCAGTTATGCAAAACACCTAGTGAGGAAGCACTCAGTAGTGCTTGCTATACTTACTTTTTCTCTTTTATTTCTTACTAGGGGCCCGGTGCACAAAAATTTGTGCACTCGGGGTGGAGGGAGTCCCTCAGCCCGGCCTGTGCCCTCTGACAGTCTGGGACCCCTCAGTGGATGTCCTATGATGGCCCCAGTCTGCCAGGCGCCTTTTGTGTGTGTGTGTGTGTGTGTGTGTGTGTGTCACCACTGGGGACCTGCCCCCAGTCGCATCTGAGGCTAGGAGCAGTCCTCCTGTGTGTGTCTACCTGCTGGGGGCCTGCCCCCAGGCACACCGTGGAGGCTTGGAGCAGGCACCCCCTCTATGTTGATCTCTCAGACTCTTGCCCTCCCCAGCATGTTGTTCTCTTTTTTGAGCGTGGCCAGGGCTGGGTGCGGCCTGCCTCCCAAGCTTGCCTACTGCCCATCTTCCTCCAGCCAC
>PVJC01024591.1:0-25449 GCA_004026665.1 Murina feae | reverse complement strand
CCGCTGCCTCTTTCCCACTTCCCAGCCCGCCACCTTGCTTTCCCACTTCCTGGTGCCCTGCAAGGGGCCTGGGAAGCCCACCAAGCAGGCCGCTGACCCTGCCACCTCTTTCCCGCTTCCCGGTGCCCTCCAACCCTGCTGCCTCTTTCCCACTCACGGGTCCTGGGTCCTGTGCTGTCCCGCCCTGCAGCCGCTCTGTGCACTCGGTAGGTCCCTCAGCCTGGCCTGTGCCCTCTCCCAGTCTGGGACCCCTTGGGGGATGTCCACCTGCTGGCTGCCTGACCAGCCTGGGTGAGGGGCTTTAAAGCTGCCCACAGCTCCCATTGCCCAACGTCCCAGCAAGGCCGGCTGGACGCAGGTTTCCTATAATTGATGCTGTTCCTTTAAGGCAGCCTTTTACTAACGAAGCCTCCTGTCTGCCTCACCTCACGGCTTCTATAATGAAACAATTGTTACACTTAATTGTTGCAAATGTGCGTTTTTGCTTCAGGCCAAAGGCTAAGGAGCCAGCGAGCAGGTAGTTTCGCTCTCGCTCCTGCTGCAATGGAAGCTGCCTAAACGTTTACTCAGGTCCGTGAGTGGCGGCCGCCATGTTGGCTGGGCTAATTTGCATACAGCCATTCTGATTGACTGTGGGCATCTCGGAGAAATGGTTAATTTTACTATTCCGCTTTTATTAGTTTATATATATAAATAATCTCAGTAATAAAAAAAAAGATTGAGTTCCTGCCATTTGTGACGACATGGATGACCTAGAGGGTATTATGCTAAGGGAAATAAGTCTGATACAGAAAGATAAATAGTGTATGATTTAACTTACATATAGATTTTGTTTAATGAATAAACAATACAAAACAGAAACAGACTGACAGACACAGAGAAAAAACTGATGGTTGCCAAATGGGAGAGGTTGGGGGGTAGGTGGGGAATGTAATGGGAACTAAGAGGTACCAATTCTGAGTTATAAAGTTAATAAGTCATGGGGCTATAATGTACAGCACAGGTAATACAATTCAATATAATGTAATAACTTTGTACAGTGGCAGATGGTTATTTGGTTTATCATGGTAATTAATCAAGGTGTATAAATAAATGTTGAATCACTATGTTGTAGATCTGAAAGTAATATGTTAGATATCAACTATAATTTAATTTTTTAAAATTTCAGATTACCTATACTCATGGTAAATTGAACTTAACACATTTTAATCAAGTGTTGACCTAGAAAAGGGTTTTCCATCTCTTATAAAAAAAAACTAGTGACCCAGCACATGAAATCACGTGAGACCCAGGACCCCAGAGTCCCGCTGGCACCACAGGACCCAGAGTCAAGTTCCTGCCTACCTGCGCGTGCCTCACCGCGCACACAGCCTGCTGGTGACAGGTCTTCGGTTATTACAGTGTTACAAAAACTGCTTTTTTAATATAGATAATAAATAAGGGACCAGAAGGACCTGAATTAAGGGCCAGTTCTTCTGTATTTACTGATTAACTAATAGAAAACCCACAGCCTGTTCCAAAATTCTCAGAAAAAATCTGCCTAATATATAGACAACTGAAACCATGAACTGTAAGCTTGGACACCTCTTTTAGCTTATATAACGATGCTTATCCTCCAGGTACTCTCAATAAAGCACTTCTAATAATATTTCAATTATTTACTCAACTTGAATTCTATTAAGAATAATAGACTTTAGTTCTGGAATGAAACTTAGAGATCAATATGGAATACAATATGGAATTTAATAGATAATCAACTTGCATCTGAGAGAAGTAAAATCACTTTCACAGGATTGTATATAGCTGAAGAGTAATAAAGAAAAAAGGAAAATCCAGGTTTTTGCACCATTTATGCATTGACTGCCCTGTGTGGGATGCTTAGTTCCAGGGCTTCAACGATTACAAGGAAAGCCATTTCCTCCAGTCTCCTCCATTCTATTACCATGAAAATTGGTCTTCAAGGAGAGAATGTTAGTGCTTCAATTCATATTTTCACTCTTTTTTTTTTTTTTTTTGTCTGGATGCCGTATCACATTAAACTCACTGTAATTTTCATGGCTTACTCTCTCATCTGTAGTAACTAGACCTTTACAACCACAATATTGCTATGAGTTCAATTGCATGAAGAAATATGATTACCTGGTAAAATTCTTCATTTGGTTAACGTAAGGAAGAAAAATTTCCCTCTCAGCCAACAACATGTTTTTACCACGACATGCCAAGTCAAGCTGTGCAGGTGAGAAATGATTCGATTAGCTGCTGTACTGTGAGTACTTAGACCTGCGAGAGCTGCCAAGTTCAAGCCGCTATGGCTCACGCTCAAGTCTGTGCCATCCTCTGGGCCTCTCTGCAACAAGAGCTACCATTTTGCTGTCATTGTCACTTCACATGTTCAGTCTCTACAGCTCTGTGTGTTGTTTCATTCTGCTCTATGTCTCCCCTAGGAACACCTTCATTTTAATATAAATAGAGCGGTTCATCACGCGATGGCAAAGAATCATGGATGGTATGACTCTCAATATTACTGGGCACACTGCATACAGATGTACTCCAAAAGAGGTCTAAAGAAGAAAAAAAATAAAGAAATTGAAAGAAGGGCATCTAAATATAATGCAAACCATATGTCTGTAACAGCTAAGAATAAATATTGAAGGTAAGGCGATAGCATCTTAATTTTGTAGCTGTTGGCCAGATATAGGAAGAAAGCAACTATTTAACTAAAAGATTCTGTAGCTCTTCTTGTCTTTAAAAATCAGATTACCTTCATTGCCTTACCTTAAATGAAGGTCATTTTTAAATCCCTAGTAATTTTTTAATGCAGTAGGACTTCTTTGAATTTAGGACAGTTAAAATGTTTTCTGAGAAATGTTCTGAGACATGACAAAATTACATGTAATCCTGGTTTGCCTCATTGACTTGGAGGGGGCAACAATAAATTAAGGTGAGCTGAGTGATTTTTTTCATAGCCCTGGCCTTCATAAGTCGTTCTGAGGATCTCACCAGACTTCCATAACTTCCTATAACCAATCTCTTGGGCCTGTGTCTCATTTATTGTTACTCCCTCTCTGCCTCCTAGTGGCCTGACACAGGCCCAGTCACAGCAATGAGCAGTCTCTGGCATGATACTGCCACTTCCCTGCCTCCCCCCCCCCCCCCCCCCAAAAAGTGACCTACTACTGACTCTGCCTTCACCGCCATATTGCTCCTTCCTCTTACCATTCCAGAAGAGAATACCCTAATGTTGATTGAAAGCTGTATTGGCACCGTTTGGCATGAGCAGCTGCTTTATTTACATTTGTAGTGCATATTCCCCCTTGCAAAAAGCAAACAGACAAATAACCTTGTGGGGTTTTTCCCCCTACAGCTCAAAGGTCTAAGAGAAGATAGACGTAAACATTTCGAAAGAAAAGATCATCATACTTAAAAGGCTTCCTTTACAAAAATCCTGAATGAGCACCTCAGAAGAGAGCACAGGTATTTGCCTTTCAAATTAAATTATGTTTTGCTGGGGTTTAAAAATGTTTAATATCTTTCTTGTCCATAGTATTTGTGACCCAGTAGTATAATCATCATCTTCTAACACACACCCATACCCTTCTAACACATTCAACTCAGAAATCACTTAGTCATTGATTTTTCAATGGTGCTTTTCTGCTCATTTTGAAAATAAAAATTGAACATTCTTCTCTTTCCCTTCTACATCACATTTTAAATCAAAGAAAAAATGCCATATCTTTGTTCACTTATATTATGGTTTCAGTAAGTCAGTGCAAAAGGCTAGTCATAAGAAGATTAAAGTTTTGTTTTGCTTTGTTCTGTTTAAGTAGATATTAATAAAACCCAAAGGGGAAAGTAGATGACAAGGGAGATGGTCATTATTTAGTGAATGCTAATCCTATGCCAAAATTATTTCATGTAGCCTTTACCTACATCTTTCTGAAGAAACTTTCATTGCTTTATGCTAGTTCTGACTCACAAAACTGGTCATTGGAGGAGCCAGTGCTCAAGTTCAAATTCTCTAACTCTATAGCTTGTGCTTGTCCTACTGTACTCCACTTACATCCACAAGAGGAGAAATCAATCATAACTCTTTTATGAACATTTTTTAAATAAAAAGAATTATTAAGAGTGAAACCTAGCATATAATATGGTCAATAGTTTACTCCATGTTATATATTTTGTAGGAATAGTTGCTTTTCACTCTAATGCCCTGTGAGTTTTCTGCTTTAAAATAGCTCTTTCTAACTTATACCATTCTTCTAAAGATTTTATTAGAAACTAGAGGCCAAGTCCACGAAATTCATGCACTGCAGGCGTGTCCCTCAGCCCAGCCTGCACATTCTCCACTCTGGGACCCCTCAGGGGATGTCCAACCACCTGTGGGCTCAGGCCTAAACCAGCAGTTGGACATCCCTCTCACAATCCAGGACTGATATCTCCCAACTGCTCACCTGCCTGCCAGCCTGATTGCCCCTACCCGCTTCTGCCTGCCAGCCTGATCACCCCCTAACCACTCCACTGCCAGCCTGATCAATGCCTAACTGCTCTCCTGCTGACCTAGTCACCCCCAACTGCTCTCCCCTGCCAGCCTGGTCACCCCTAACTGCCCTTTCCTGCAGGCCATCTTGTGGTGGCCATCTTGTGATGACATGGGCATGGCCATCTTATGGCCATCTTGTGCAAGGGTGTGATGGTCAATTTGCATATTACCTCTTTATTATATAGGATTATTTGTGGTATATTGGAAAACATAGCCATGATTTTTTCAGTTCCTCTCATCAATAGGTGGAATCTTTTTATCTGAGCTTGCCTTGTGACTTGCATTGCCTAATAGAATGTGACAGAATTAAGAACCTAGAGCCTTGACCTCAGATATCTTAAATTATGACACCAGGTGAGAGGATACCCAGCCAGAAGCAACAACAAGACATCAGATATGTGGTGAGAACATTTTAGACACTTTGGCCACAACTGAGTTGCCAAATAATTGCTGCCACATGATGGTAGGCAAGACCAACAGAAGAATTATCTGGCTAAGCCCAGTCAACCTATAAAAGTGTGGAAAGTAATGTCACTACTATTCTAAGTCATCACTCTACAGTTATTGTGTGTGTGTGTGTGTGTGTGTGTGTAGCAAAAATTAACTGACATAAATTTATAAAGAAAAAGATTTTGGTATGTAGTAGATGCTCAATAAATGTTATTCCTGATCTTTTATTTCTCTGTGTTCTGGTGCAGTACAAATAAACAGAAAATACTTATTGATTTGAATCAACATACATGTTTCTCTGGTTTGTAAGTATCATCAAATGGACTCAGTAAATATAACTGGCATCTAAATAGACCAAAGGATTGTAACAGCAAATCTTTGTTTATAATGTAGATGTGATTTTATATGGAGAACATAATGCATAATATCTATAATAATAAAAGCTTAATATGCTAATTAGGCTGAACATCTTTCTGGACGTCCTTCCTTCTGGACAAAGCCACAGCAGGCAGGGGCGGAGGCAGAAGTGGCTGCCACAGCTGCAGGGGCCAAGGCCCTTGCACAAATTTCATGCATCAGGCCTCTAGTGTAATTTATAATTATCTTACCATAAGGAATAGAAAATGAAAGTGTTAGATGAAAAAAATTGGATGAAAGAGTTGATGCTTTCAGAAAGTTATAGTACTTTTGTTAGATAAATTCAAAGTTCACACAAGGAAATATGGAACTTGGCTAAGTAAAAATGAAATGTTATAGCTAAGAGATAACTTTTTAATGTAAAAAATATGCAGTTTATTCCCTGCAGACTATTAAACTACTACCTAAAGGTGGCTCTGGAAATAAAGAAAGGTAGAAAAAAGTTTTTAAAAATAGGAAGACAGGATCAAAAGAAGGAGGAAGAACAAAAGGTGTTATGTTCAGTTCTACAAATTCATATACAATTACAAAATGCTGTATTTTTTTATCAACTCTATTCTTGGAAATTCATAGTAAGATACTAAACCCTGATAAATCTTTCATTAGAAAAACCTATTCAACTTTATTAAAGCCAACATTTTTTAAGTTTATCTGAGAATATACATTTTTGTTATAACTATTAACATCCTCTAGGATGCACTTTAGGGCAACGTTTTTCAAATTGCAGATCATAAACCATTAGCAGTTTATGAATTCAGTGTAGTAGGCATGACCAAGATTTGAAAAACATAAAATAAAATTAGTTGAAAGGAAGAGAATATAACAGATCAGAGTAAAAAACACACGTAAAAGCTACATTTTGGCTTTCCTTATGTCCTCTTTGAAAAAGTGTCTTTTTAGGTCAGTTGCCCATTTTTTTATTGGATTGTTTATCTTCCTTTTGTTAAGTTGTATGAATTCCCTGTAAATGTTGGAGATTAAACGCTTATCGGTGATAACATTGGCAAATATGTTCTCCCATGCAGTGGGCTTTCTTGTTGTTTTGTTGATGGTTTCTTTTGCTGTGCAGAAGCTTTTCATTTTGATAAAGTCTCATTTGTTTGTTTTCTCTTTAGTTTCCAATGCCTTAGGAGCTGTATCGGTGAAGATACTGCTTTGGCATATGTCTGAGATTTTGTTGCCTCTGATATGAATTCCTCTGATATTTTTATGATTTCCCATCTTATGTTTAAGTCCTTTATCCATTTTGAGTTTGTGTGTCTGTGTGTGTGTGCATGCACACGCACGTGCGTGTTTTTGTATGGTATAAGTTGGTGTTTTAGTTTTACTTTTTTGCATGTCTCTGTCCAATTTTCCCAACATCATTTATTAAAGAGACTGTCTTGACTCCATTGTATGTTCTTGCCTCCTTTGTCAAATATTAATTGAGCATATGAAAACATGCTCAAAGTCATTAATCATCCAAGAGATGTAAATCAAAACAAGAATCTGGTACCATCTCACACCTGTTGGAATGGCTATCATCAACAAATCAACAAATGACAAGTACAGGCAAGGATGTGGAGAAAAAGGAACCCTCGTGCACTGCTGGTGGGAATGCAGACTGGTATAGCCACTGTGAAGAACAGTATGGAGTTTCCTCAAAAAAAAAACTAAAAATGGAATGCTTATTTGACCCATTGATCCCACTTCTAGGAATATATCATAAAAAACCAGAAACACCAATCAGAAAGGATATATGTTTCCCTATGTCCATAGCAGCACAATTCATCATAGCTAACATTTGGAAACAGCCTAAGTGCCCATCAGCAGATGAGTAGATTAGAAAATCGTGGTACATTTACACAATGGAATACTACGCTGTGGTAAAAAAAAAATAATAATAAAATGGAAAGCCAACCATTTGCAACAGCATGGATGGAACTGGAGAGCATTATGCTAAGTTAAATAAGCCAGTCAGAGAAAGATAAATATCACATGATCTCACTCATTTATGGAATATAATGAACAATATAAACTGATGAACAAAAACAGATCCAGAGACAGAGAAACATCAATCAGGCCATCAAACCTCAGAGGGAGGGTAGAGGAGGGTGGGGGTAAGGAGGAGAGATCAACCAAAGGACTTATGTGCATGCAAATAAGCCTAACCAATGGACACAGACACCAGGGGGGTGAAGGCAGACACCAGGGTGGAGAGGGTATGAGTGGGGGAGGGAGGTGCAAATGGGGGCATAAGGACATATATGTGATACCTTAATCAATAAAGAAACAATAAAAATTAATAAATTAAAAATTAAAAAAGCTACATTTTGTTTCATAAATATTTTCTTTCTGCTGTGTGTATCTGTATGTAATGGGCTTTGATATAAAATTTTTTTATGATTAGGATCTAAAATTTTTATTATATTTTCAATTTTTAAATAAATAAAACTTTAAAAATTATTAGGTGATGGCATGAATATAGTTTTTGAAGAAATAACATTTCTTTACTATGTTATGCCAACAAACAGTTGGAAAAACATGTAGACTACAATTAATTAAATTATTGAATGTATAGTATAATTCTTTCAACAAAGAAAATAGCTGATAATTTTTATTTAACTTAGAAGTATCATACTGCAACTTAATTCTTTAACTTTGATTTAACAACTTTGATGCTGAATTATAAAAATGATTAGTAATAACCATCTAAATCTTAAAGTTTTAACTTTAAGTGACCTACTTTATTACCTTTACCAGTAAATTTAATATTGTTAGTATTATTAATAATCTACTTACCATTTGTTATTTAATTGTTACTAAGTATATTTATCACCTATTAGTTAATATTTGCTGAATTATCCTACATGCATTATTTATTCTTTAAAATGTGCTTTTTATTGATTTCAGAAAGAGGAAGAGCTAGAAACATCAGTAGTAAGAGAGAATCGATTGGCTGCCTCCTATATGCCCCACCCTGGGATTGAGCCCTCAGCGCAGTTTTGTCTCCTGATTGGGATCAAACCATGATCTTCTGGTTATGGGTAAACACTCAACCACTGAGCCACGGTGGCTACATGCATATTTTAAAAATTCAACCATCCTATGTGATTAAGGCAATATAAAACCCCATTTTACTTCTTGAGAAAACTGAAGCTGAGACCACCTAAGTAGCATGCCCAAGATCATTATTAAGAAGGAGTGAAGCTGAAGTTTAAACCTAAATATTTGCCTGTTGGCATTAACATGAATGCTAAAATATTTTAATAGAATCAAATAATGTCATTTCAAAATTAAACAAAACAAATTCTTACAACTATTATGAATGGTAATTAGACTTTTCTAGCTTTTGTATCTGATCTTAAGATTCAGACAGATCACGCTTGATTGACTAATCTATTTTGTCCTCAAATTAGTCTGCTGATTGGATAAGTGGGTCTCTTTTTCATCAGGGCACAGGGTTCCTGTATAACACCTGGTCCTATCATTATTCTTTTCAATAAGACAGGAACAGTGCAGATGAAATGATGGAGAGTTTGTGGGTAAAGAGTGTTGTGAGAGAAAGTATTATGTAAGGTCCCCTAAATAATATTGCCAGCATGGAGAGGCGTTGTCAAAATCAACATGAATTCTAATATTTTAGAAGTGAATTGTCCAAATATAAAACTGGAGAATTAGACAAAGAAGTTATAATTAAAATTTTGAAAATATAATTAGAAAATTTGAAAAGCGTACATTAAAAACCTGATGTGAAATATGGCAATACATAAAGTGCATTTATACTTAAAAAGAAATATAAATAGCTCTTAAACATGAAAGTGGATTCAACCTCATTGATAATAAAAATAATTCGGATTAAAATTACTACACTATGATATAATTTTTATCTATCAGATCGGCAAAAACAAACATTTTTGGGGAGACTTTTTTTATCAGACTCATACATTTATGGAAGGAGTGTGAAATGAAAAAGAAATATATATATATAGTGGAGATCTCATAGGAAATATTTACCAAAATAACAACTGCATTTTCTCTTTGATTCAACTATCTCACTTCTGTAAATATATTAAGAATATATTTTCACCAGAGAAAATAATATATGTGTAAGTTATTTAATGAAGCATTAGTTCTTATAGCTAAAGATTGGAAACAATCTAAATAGAATTAATATAGGAACCTGGTGAAATAAGTGATTTATACATTGGAATAATTTGCCCCTATTGAAAAAACAAGTGAGTCACTCTATCAACACTGAATGGAAAGTTCACTAGAACATATAAAGTAGTTAGAACAAATATACTTCAAATGGAAGAAATTAATACTTTCAAATGAAGTCAAAGTGTTCTACCAAGAATAGCTTATTATTTTTCATCAAATAGGTTTAATCCAGAAATGAAAACAAGATAACATACTGATTATGCAACTAGATTCGCATTTATCTTTATTTTAGGAGGTGTAGCTACAAACATATCAACCCCTTGATAATTACTGATATTCAATTATAGGTACATATGCTTTAATATTTGACCAATTTTTCAAAAGTTACATGTGCATGTTGTTAATTCTTCTGCATTTTTTATGTGGCTTGACTTGGACTGGCAGATAAGAATTCCCTCTTTATATTCTTATCACTAAGGCCCTCCCAATGCAAATTGCCAGAGCAGTCTTCAAGTCATAGCTTGGAATTAAATGTGTTCAGCTAAACTAAAAGTAAAATAGTTCAATAAATTTTACTCTAATGATTTAGTCGTACCAAAGAAAGACTTTTTGACATCTAATCATATTACCATTTTTATTCTGGGTATGTGCTTCTTTCATAATTATTTCAGGTATTCTGGGAGCCTCATTAATGTTGAAAATAAAATAATAACTATCATTCCAAATTTATAATACAAAATATCAGTTACAAAACAAGTGAACAGCTTAATATATTATTTGAGGGTTTTAAATTTCCATTGTAGCAGGCATCTATTAACTGAAAGATAATAGAACTGAGGCAAACCTATCATGATGTCAATCCCTGCTACTGTAATATTTGCAGTATGTGGTGAATGTGTCCTTGGAGTGATAACATCTCACTCCCTTAGTCATTTTTCCTTACTATACTTTACCTTGAAAACTAAAATAAATATATTCATATGCTTTAGACTGTATTTTGATAATTATAGTCTTGCATATTTCATGATGCTTCAATGATGTTATCATTGTTGGCAGAAGACAATTCCACAGACAGAACTCAGTAATCTTTTTTTTTTTAAATCTTAGGTTAAACATTACACTTACATCTTGATTATAGGGAATGTACAATTCAAGTTATAAATTCATAAAATGCAATCACGTAGCAATTATGATGAATGTCATTAATGGAAATTTTTCTAGATGGGTATAGAAGGCCATTTTATGTGCAGAAGACAATGCGAGAAATGGGCAAGTGAATGAAAGAAAATTGTGAAGACAAATGCAGAGCATTGGTATTTATTTTGTCTTCTCCTGCTCCATTTTTGTCAGTCTCAGAACAGGAAACGAATAGCTATAACAGAGCCTATGATAAGCATAACAGTTCTTGGATTTCCCACTATATATTCACTGCCTGGTGATGTGATATGATTTTATTATTTTTTTCAGATTTAGTAAAATTTATATCAAAATTATCTTATTAGGCTCAATAGAATTTGAATATTTATGAACCTAATTTTTTATGATGTGTAGTTTTTATAGCTGCAGTCTATGCTTTTAGACTAGTGCCTGGGACAAGTACCTAGTGAAAAATGGCAAGAATAGTAATATTAACATACCAGAATATGAACTTTGCATTCAGTATGCGATGCAATAAGAGGACTAGTCAGGAGAGGCTAGAACTAAGAAGATGGAAAGTAGGTGCATGCACTATTGTGAGTAGTGTTTTCGTTTCATTAATATCACTTTTAGGCTGCATTTAATGCTAAGCTGTGTGATAGGACATGGACTGCAAAACCCAGTTAAGAATGGCAAATTTTCAGCAGTGAACTGTGCATCTTACAACAAAATGCTTCTAGGTGGAACCTACATAGAAAATAAATGGCAAGAGGCAATCAGCAACCATCTAGAAATTGAATGATCACAAGCCAGATAATGAGACACATTTTCAAAACCAGGTTGATAAAATAACCTCAAAAGTGGATATTTGCATGACTGAGTGGAAAGTGCACTGAATGGAGTGAAAAAATCTTGTTTCTCCTGATCCTCACTCGTTAGTTATGTGACCTTACATCTCCCAACTCAATGCCTAGAACAAGTGCCTGGCATGTGGGTTGATTAAATTAATAAATAATCCCAACTTTTAGAGCATACATTTTCTCAACTCTAAAGTGAGATGCTTGTACTAAATGACAGTTACGGTAACCTCTGGTCCAATCTGCCCCTACCTCTCTTAATGGCTTTATGTTGCTTAGATTCTAAGATCCAAGACACTGAAGCCAGATGGAGTGAGAACACACCTCTCACAAATGTGTTGGGAAAACATAACACAATGATTCTTTGTTAACTTAATCAACTCACATCTATAGAGTGCTTATAACAGCCACCCTACCAATAGTTTGGTCTGTGTGTTAGTACAAAGCATTGAATACTACTTCTTCCCTACAGACACTCTCAGGTATACCTACACAGGGCCAGCACCAAGGCCTCAACTGCAGAATTTTGGAACATAGAAACTCTGAACATGCTACTAGTAAAAAAGAGCAAAAATTTGTGTCTATGGCTTTCTATTTTTCTTTAAATTATTGGGATAGTTCATGTATCAACTTGGATTTCATTCCCTCTTTTGAAGCCATAATATTTATTTTCATTGAAACCTTTTTCTGCTTGAGATGAAAATATATTTTAGTAAATAAGCATGAATAGTAGTTAGGAGTTCAGTTTTAATAAAAATTCTAAGTCAAAAATGTCTAAATCAAGCAAGATTGATTTTAAACACTGGTCAAATATTATACTCTTCAAGGAAACTTTTTTCCCTCCCCCTCCATTCCTTCTTTTACTTCTTAAACATCCTGAATCCCCATTAAAATTATAATATTAAGCGTCACCTAAATTACAAGTATCTTTTTCTTAGCTTCTATGTAGTCCTTCTTTCTTCTATTATTTCCTTACCTCCCTGCTCATCTGCATCTCCACCATCTTACTTTCACTGTTTCTTCCTTGCATTCTTCCTTCAGGATTTTAGGAATGTAGCACTCTGGAGTCCAACTGCCTGAGGTCAAATCCTAAACCCCTCAATTAGAGGTTGTGTAAACTTGAGCAAGTTACTTAAACTCTTACAACTCAGTTTGTACATTGGTAATTTAGTGATTATATGTGATGATAGTACCTACCTCAAAAGGTTGCAAACATTCAAAAACTTAATATATTTCCAACAATCAAATCATTATGGTGTACATCTTAAATTTACACTATGCTATATGTCAATTGCACTTCAATAAAACTGGAAAAACTACATATTTACATTTACAGTCATTCTTAAACCATACCCTGCTTATGATAGATGTATAATGCTAGTGTTGCCATTATTTCATAAATATTTACTTGCCTCTTCTGGGCCCCATGTTCTATGACACGAGTCCCTAATTCAAATAATCGTGTGTGTGCTTGGTTTATCTACTTCCTCTCTTGCCCCAGGTCATATTCATACTCCTATTTAGATGACCTAGAAATCATGTAAGTGTAATCCACCTTCCCTCACCCATCCATAACCTATCCTCTTTGATTGGCTTATAGAGAGGGAAAGCATTCTTTACATCTGCCCTCTACAATAAACTTGAAAAGAAATAGCTGTAACTCACAGCCATGTATCTATTTGTGGCTCTGATTCTTTATATCACCTGTGTTAAAATATCACACTATTTCAGCTGTTAATTGAAGCACTCTGGCGTCTTGAGTTATTTTTATGGTCAACTTGAGATGACATATGATAGTTCAGATTAATGGAAGCTGTGAGTCAGAAATTCTGTCTCTAGTTATGGTTATAACTTTTAACATGTGCTAACATGTGATATCTGTAGATCATGTGACCTGTGTTTATTTCTAAAAATGGGTATTTGAAATACTGAACTTTTTTCATAGTAACACTTTATGTTAAATAAAAGCAAAATTTTAGTCTCTCTCTCTCTCTCTCTCTCTCTCTCTCTCTCTCTCTCTCTCTCTCTTCTCTCTCTCCCCTTGGTACCACATGTCCACATGTCTTAATAAAAAGCAGTCATTGTAATGCTTTTCAGATGTCTTCAGCAAACCTAACCAAGGGTATTTAACTAAAATAAGCCAATACCAATCTTGTAATCATCCTTTACAAGATTATTTATAAAATACTGGTCATCAATGAGAAAACAAAGGAAACAGATTTGTGGAAAGTAAGGTCCATCTACTTTTAAGTTCCCTCCAGTATGTGGAGGATAGATTCTTTCAAAGTCTCAGAAGCATTCAGGAAACCAATGCACACTCAGTGTGAGCTTCCTAAGAAGGCAGACTGGAGATCCTGTTAAGTGATGTGAGCAGTGAAGCCCTTAAAATGGGGCTAATTAGATGTTTGATGTACTTGACAGAGAAAGATGTATGCAAGCAGAGAGAAAAGACTGCAAACACAGATATCCCTGATTGCATTATTGTCCAAAATTTCAATTAATTTCTTGAGGACCATCTTTTCCATTACTTAAAATGATTTAAAGATGTACAACTAACAGGTTCAAAGTGTTTCTTTAGCTAATCACTTGCACTGCAGGGGGCTGAAAATCATAGAGTCCATCTTACACATTCCTCAAGCTGTCCACAAATTACTGTCACAGGCTCTGCCTTTCATTCTTCCTCTGTTTTGCTTAATGGCACTGAGAATTGTGTGACTGTACTTTCTTGCTATATTGTTCAAAGCCCCAACAGCCTCCTCTGGCATAGATGATATGCCTGCTTGTTGCATGAAAATGTTCTCTTGGCACATATGTGCCACGAGAGATAAAAATATAACATTGGGTAGGAGCTCAGTAAAGAATATATTTTTCTATAGTTAAAAATAAAACAAATCTTCAGACAGGGTGGTATGTTTCTATATAATACAGTTCATAAAGAAAAAATTGGAAAATCAATTGGGGACAAATTTCTGAATAAAAATTATTATGGCAATTTGTATACATAATAGCAATTCAAAGATAAACATGCAAATAGATATGAAGTTTTCATTTATTTTATTTTGCAAAGCTAAATTATAGATTTTTGTCAACTTTGCTCATTTTCTAAGTAACTTTATTTTCATTTTTTGTGACATTCTTATGAGGAAGTCATTACTTTAAAATCATCCTGCTAGTGTACTTAGAAAACAGAAAACTGAAGGGTCATTAGTAAGAAAAACTAAAAAATAATTAACTGAGATATGTGAGACTAGTTATCTTAATGTCTTATTAGCTATAATGTCCCTACAGAGTAATTCAAATTTGCTAAGTTTACATATTAGTCAAAATTTTGTATTGAAAAGGGCTTTTATTAGGGATATCCAAGAGTTTTGTTTTAATCCTCACCCAAGAAAGAGGAAGGGAGAGAGAAAAAAAGAGAGGGAAACAGATGTGAGAGAGAAACATCAATTAGTTGCCTTTCGTATGTGCCCCAACCAGTGATCCAACCCACAACCTAGGTATGTGCCCTGAGCAGAAATTGAATCTACAACCTTGTGCTGTACAAAAGGATGCTCCAAATAACCCCGCCACCCAGCCAAGGCAAGGATAGCCAAGATTTTTGTCAAGATCATGAATGACACAAATTCTATAAGTCTTCCTATTTCTACAGATTTTATGTATGAATATCCATAGGAAAACTCACTCATTTATTCCATATATATTTATTGAGGACTTACTAGGTATCCCAGTTACTGGTGATACAGCAGAAAAGTAAACAGACAAAACTTCCTTCATGGAACTCACATGCTAGTTGACGTGGGGTGCTTAAGTAAGCAACATAAGTAACGTAAATATTGTATTAGAAGGGACTATGCTCCATGAAGGGGACAGAGCAGAGTACTGGCACGGGGGCTCGTGGCCCCTGGGGTTTCCACGGTGTGGGATGGGAGATTTTGAGCAGAGGAGTAACAGGATCTGCCTTGTATTTTAAGGCTCAGTCTGGCTGCTGTGTTGAGATTATTCTAAAGTGTATCAAGAGTGGAAATAAGAAGACCACTTTGAAGGCTATCAGAATGATGTGTGCAAGAGATGATTGTGGCTTGGGCCACCACTTTGTTGAATGGGGAGCTACAAGCACACAAATGGTTTCAGTTCACGAGAGCCAGGTCAGGGCAGGCATATAGTGCTTTCTTCCTGTGCTTTTCATTGTCCCCTTTGTCATCTCCTTCTGGAGGGGTCACCATCAACTATCCCAGCCTCTCAATCTCTCCCACTCTATCGCCTTCTTTTCCAAGCAGCCTCAAGCCTTTCTCATCCTTATTTTTCCCCTTTAGGCTTAGTAAGTGACAGAAAAGAAGTTACGTTTGTGTTGAGACTTAGAAAATGAGTGAGAGTGGCAGGCAGATGAAGAAGAGGAAGAATTCGGTGAAGGCAACCACAGCATGTAGTATGAAAAGCTATGAGACTTGAAGAGGCAGATGCTCAGGGAGTGTGACCAGTATGGAGTGTCGTAGGGAGTGGGGAGGGGGGGCAGTTTGAGAGCAGGCCTCCATGTCCCACTGATACTGTTCCCAAAAGTTTGGTGTTGGGCTTTTACACTATAAAACGGGGTAGAAAATGACCCCTGTTAGCCAGGAAGGAAGGAGATGTTGCCCTGAGACCCTTAAAGCTGAGGAGGATGAGCACCGACTCTACCAGGGTCCAGGATGTGCCATAACAGCAGCCTCCACTTAGAGCCCATCATATGAACCCAGATGTTTGCAAAGAAGGGACCCAGATGTCAAGGAGGGAACAGTCTCTTTGCCGAGGGGAGAACTTGTGTTTAGGTGTTGGTCTGCCCAGAGCACATCAGGGAGACCTGCTGGCCACAGATGGGGCTCCCCTCACAAAAATAACCTGTGAAATGCAGCACAGCAAGCCAGCAATGCAGGTATTTCAAACATAACTTTGGGACCTAAGTTTAGATTGTAATTTTACAAAGACTCACTGAACTACTTGCAGTGGACAGTCTGGTGTCCAGACAAAGCCAATCTCCCTAATAAAATGGTGTTTTCCTGGGGCATCCTAGCCTCTCCTACAAGATATTCCGGGGGCTCCATGGACAAATGTCGGGGACACAGTGGGAAATTCTAAAGAGAAGAGAAGTGTGACTGGAATTACATTTTAGAAAGATGCTTCTGAAAGTAAGAAATGGATGGATTAGATAGTGGAGAGGCTAGTTATGTTGCAACCAATAAGGAGCTATTGCAAAACTTGAGACAAAGTGATGGAGATTTAAAAATGTAATAGTGCAACTCATGCACATGCATCAGCGTAATATAAATGCTGGCCATAGGAGAGGAGACATTTGAAATACATTCTGGAGAGGAAAACATAACAGTGGGGAAATCCTGCGAGCACTGAAGCTCCCTAATAGTGAGAGGCTGAGTACATTAAAGTAGCAATTTATTTGATGAGCAATTGATATCTGGCAGGCTAGTGACAGCCTTGTTGCCAGGAGAGCATGGTTGCAGTCTCAGCCTGTGACTTTAAAAACTTCACTGGGGGAAAAATTACAGTCGGGCAAGCAGCAGCAGGGCATGGCCTACGGCACAATATGCCGATAGCTAAGTCCCAGGGAAAACTGATTTGTGGCTTCTGAGCACATGCGTTGAGAGCCGCTGCTATTGACTAGCGTGGTTCATAGGGATGTAGATCTATCTTGGCTAACAAGAAAGCACCAGAGGTCTTCATTTAGCCACTGAGCCCGTCTCCAGAGACTGCGCGGCTGTCTTTACCTTCTTACCAATCAACACATCAAAAGCCGCAGAATATATTTTCACTTTCAAAAAATGCAAACTGCCAGCGAGATAAAGTTGCCAAAATTGACTTGAAAAGGGGTGAATGATTACAGCACCACTCCAGATATAAAGAATAAATCATGTGAGCCCAGGCGGAATTTTCTTATATGTGGGAACAGGAAAAATAACAGAGTGTCTGTATCCACAGGACATCCACAATGTGTTCATTTGACTGGAGAGGATTAAAACCATTGAGGCTGGGTTTCTTACTTGAATAACGGTAAGCAGCACACTTTTGCAGGATTTCCCACTGACGATAACTGGTTACAATGAAATGATTAGAATATTCATCTTGGTACCCCTCACCTAACTGCTTTGCGTGGGTTTTTCACTCAAACCATCTAGGTGAAAGAGGCAACAACGCATTTCATTTTTCATTTAATTCCAGCAAGTTCTTGCTTCCCTGGGAGTTTGAGGTTCCATCAAAAATAAAATTTTTTAACGTGTTCTCAGATTATCAGCTCTTTTGACATTGATTCGAATGTCATCAAGACCTTTCCTCCCAGATATTTCCCGGAAGATGTGGTCACAAAAGGTCATCGCTGTTTCCCAGCGTTCCGGGGTCGTTTAGTTTCGACACTCCTGATTTTGGGAAGCAGGTGCAGGAGAAAGAAAGCAGGGCACCCTTTGGTAAGCTCTCGTTAATTCTCTGCACCGAGTGAGAGGTCACGCGGGGCAGGTAGGCTGCTGACCCATTTGAGGTAAAAGCCAGCGCTTTCGCTTGCGATTCCCGGTGGCCCGGGGAGGATGGGAATGCAGTGTGTGGACGGCTTCCCTTTCGGTTCCCTCCTCCAGGAGATGCCACTTGGATTTCCTGGACCAGCCCGCACGGGCTCCTGCAGGGCTCTTGGCGGCACAGGCGCTGGGTTTTCACGTCAGCGAGGCATTTCGAGCTGTGGCTTTAGTGGGAGTTCCATGTGCGGCGGGTTGTGCTTTGACTCCAAAACCCCCCAGTCATTGAGGTGTCTCCTGACAGCACCTCTTCCCAGGTCCATGGAAAGATTAATATTATCGCACTGTTTCCGATGTCTAGCTCATCGCTGAACAGATGCCGCCAGTTGATGCTGATGCTGTCATAGCACGGCCACACGCTCTGTCATTTTAAAAAGAAACATCGACATTGATTTTGAACTCATTGAACATCGCCGTGTGATGCAGAAACAAACACAGAGCTTCATGGTCAGTGGGAAAGCCGTATACGGAGTCAACCCCCGATTCAAAACCTGGGCCTTCATTCTAAAAGCTCGCCACTTCCCTATCCACATGGTGATGTTTCAGCATGAGCACCAGGTCTCATTTCAACACCTTTATGAAGAAAATCGACGCTAATAGCTTTTCAAGCCCATTCATTTGACAGAGGTTCCAAAGCAGCTTGAAAGGATGTCTGTTTCCACATGAAGGACTAGACGACGCGTAAAGTAAACTTGCAAGACATGCCATTGTACATACCTTTGCAACATCCGGATTAGACTATGGCAGTGCTTCCTCCTGAGGCAATTCCTCAAGACCACCCAGGAAAGCCAGCCGCTGAGCCATGCCGTGCAGCAGCGGCCTGTCCCTTTAGGAGTGGCTAGCTCTCCGTTTGTGTCCACACTGTCACAGCAACCGGTCCGTTCTGAGTACAACTAAAAATCTGCAAGACGCAATTTGACTGTCTGGCTTCTCCAGAATGTAGCTCGTTGGTGGAGCACGTCCGCCTCCTCCCTGCCATGTGTCGCTTGCAGAGCAGGTGTTGCCCGGTGTTTTGTGTACATCTATGAAGGCCACGGAAGCTTCAGACAGGAGCTAGTTAATTGGACGCCACACCTAAATAAAAATAAAGACTCCACAGGCAGGCATAAGTCCAATTGCCTAAATAAGCACGTTTAGTGGATTTATTTATAAATTTAATTTAATAAATAAAATATGTAGAGCTTACTGAGATGCATGATGGGGGTTTCTAAAGGTGGTAAAGCGCCCTGACCGGTTTGGCTCAGTGGATAGAGCATAGGCCTGAGGACTGAAAGGTCCCAGGTTCGATTCCAGTCAAGGGCATGTACCTTGGTTGCGGACACATCCCCAGTAGAGGGTGTGCGGGAGGCAGCTGGTCAGTGTTTCTCTCTCATCGATGTTTCTAACTGTTTTTTCCTCTCTGTAATAAATCAATAAAATATATTTAAAAAATAAAAGTGGTAAAGCTGGATGGATGATTTATGTTTAGCAAAGGTCAGGGGTCAGATGATTTGAATAAAAAGTAAACTTTTATTTACATTTCTCTAATGAACAGATGGTCTGGTCTGGAATTTTTGGTACACTAATCTGTGTTCTCCTTTCTAACACATCGCCTCCTCTGCTCAGTAAAAGTTGAGGACGAGGCTCTGGACTAAGAAGAAGGGAGCTGGGCTCTTTTAATTTGTTATCCTGTCAATCCAAATTGCCTTACTAACCACCACTGCATCTTAATAAAAACCCCCGTGCTGTGTCTAAAATCTTAGCTGTCAGATGTTAGAATGCATGTGCAATTACAATTCCAGCCCCAACATAGCCACCCTTGCTTAGCATTTAGGGGCATAGGTAAGGTTTAGATAAAAAATGTATCTAAAAGTTGAAGCTTCAGGCCTTAGCCAGGCAGCTCAGTTGGTTACAACATCATCACGATACACCAACGTTTCGGGTTTGACTCCCGATGAGAGCAAATATGAGAAGCAACCAGTGAATGTATAAATAGGTGGAACAACAAATCAATGTTTTTTTCTCTCTCTCCCTTAACCCAATTAACCCAAATAAATAAATAAATAAATAAATAAATAAATAAATAAGTTGAAGCTTCATCTTATTTATGTAGTAAAAAAATATATTTTTCTAATATGAATCAATTTAATTTCAAAAATACATCATAGTCCCAGATATTTTTAATATAAAATGTTCATAATGATTTAGAGATGGCAGTTTCAGGGTTTGTTTTTTTTGGAGGGGGAAGTGGTGAGGGAGGAGAGGGGGAAGATTTTGCTGTGAAGTGTCCAGAGTTTGTCTTATAATATGTAAGAATCTGATAAGAAAATGTCTCCTTGACACATGGATAAGTGTGTTAAACCCTTTCCTTTTGTTCTCTTAGAGAAAGAATTGGAGACAAGACTAGATTTAATTTCATTATGACAATGTCCTATTACTGTTCTGTTTTCACCAGGAAGCTTGTACACAGAGTTAAGTTATTTGACCAAACAGTTAACAGTATTCTCTGGAACTTAAGGAAATAATTACCAGAAGAATTTCAGTATTATGGATAACTGGAAATATTGATATACAAGGAAAAGCGTACTTTGTAAAATTCAATTGGAGCTGTAAAACATAACTGACTCAGTTTGCCCTGCTTCGAGGCATGCAGTGCCTCGGTACGCTCTCACTAGGCTAACCACACACTATCAGCCAAACCAGAACCAGCGAGCATGAGATCGGGAACTACAGTTTCCTGAATGAAAAACCAGCATGCCCTAGGCAAACATACAATCAGACTATTTACAAATAACTTCTAGTATACTCCAAGTATATTCTTTCCTCCTTATAAAAGTACTAGAGGCCCGATTCACAAAATCCGTGCAAGAGTAGGCCTTCCTTCCCCGGCTGCTGGCACCAGCTTCCCTCCGACATCCGGGACCTGGGCTTCCCTCATAGCCCTAGCTTCATCCAGAAGGTTATCAGGAGGGATGTCCAGTTTAATTAGCATATTATGCTTTTATTATTATAGATTATTTCCTTTTCATGTTAAACTTAAAAACAATGATTCCAATTTAATCCTCTTTAATCCAATTAACAAATTTCATATCAATAAAACAAACTTTCAAATCTATGTTTTCTCATAATTTAATGTTATCATCAATAAGTAAATTTATTGTGGAAGACAATAAATATTTGTGAAGTTGAATCTATTTTTTAAATAATTTATAATATACATTTTTAGATTTAAAAATATATTTTAAACCACTTCTATTAACTTAAATAGCTCCTGAACTTATAAATAAAACTAAAATTAAAAGCAATATCAATTCTAGAATCCTATCTCATAAAAGAGAAATATGCATATTAGGTGTCACTCTGTGACAAAAGATGGCCATCCCCATGGCCACAAGATGGCAGCGCCCAGTCCAGCTCAGCCCCACCACTGGAGTGGTCAGGTCTGTTAGCCAGGCAGGTGGCAGGGGAGGCGGGGGGCCCGAGGGGCAGAACAGGCGATCAGAGGGGGCTGGGGGTCCCCTGCCCAGGCCAGAGGCCTTCACCAGAGGTTTCAGGCATGGGCAAGGGCGGAGCTGGTGATCAGAGGGGTGTGAGGGTGCCCTAGCCAGGCATAAGGCCTGGGCAGGGGCAAAGCTGGAGATCGCAGGGGCCTGGGCACTGGTGGAGCCAGCAATACAGGAGCCTGGGGGTCACCTGCCCAGGCCTGCAGCCTTGACCAGAGGCTGCCAGTGGGGCAAGGGCAGAGCTGGCAATGGCAGGAGGCAGGATCAGAGCTGGTGATCGCAGAGGCCTGGGCTCTGTGAAGATGGTGATTGGAGGGGCTTGGGGGTCCCCTGCCCAGGTCTATAGGCTAGAGGCTTGCAGGCCTGGACAGGGATGGAGCTAGGATTGGAGGGGCAGGGTTGGAGCTGGTGATTGGAGTGAACTACAGAGGAAGCACCTTTTCTGACCGCTCATTGGCTAAGCTCCCTGTATGCCATTGGTAATATTCTTAGTAACTTGGGTAATAAGAATCCCTAAAGGTGATCTAGGGTTTTTTCACCACACTCCTGGAGAAAAAAAAAATGAAGGTCCACTGCTGGAGGGCTAAGAAATGTCATATCCTGCCCTAGCCGGTTTGGTTCAGTGCATAATGCTCAGCCTGCCGACTGCAGGGTCTGGGTTCAATTCTGACCAAGGGCATGTACCTAGGTTGCAGGCTCCTCCCTGGCTGGGGCCCAGATCAGGGCATATGCAGGAGGCAACCAATCAAAGTGTTCCTCTCACTTTGATGTTTCTCTCTGCTTTTCCCTTCTCTTCCACATTCTCTAAAAATCAGTGGAAACATATCCTCAGGTGAGGATAAAAAAAAAAAAAGAATGAAAGAAATGTCATATCCTATGAAAGACACATCTTGAAAATGCCTAAAGAAACTTGTCATTTTTTCATGGTGGAGGGACTGCAGTCCGTGTTGATGAAAACACCTTGGTAGCTGTGGTGACTGGCAGTGGCTGCAGCAGTGGGGTGATGGGGCTGATGGCTTCCCCTGATTAGCCTGGTTGCCTCCCACAAAGGGAGGCCAGACTGCGGCTTAGGCCTGCTCTTCAAGGGGAGCAGAAAACGGGCCCAAGCCATCAGTAGGACACCCCCGGAGGGCTCCCAATATGTGAGAGAGGACAGGCTGGGCTGAGGAACCCCCTCCACCAGTGGACAAATTTCGTGCACCAGGCCCCTAGTTTTAACTAATAATAGAGTCAATTTTCAATTATTTAACAGTAGATTGCACATAATAAATTTGAGACAAAATGTGTTGTGGAGGGGCTGTTTATTGGAAAGTAGTGCCATGAAGAAAAACTATTCACTCAGTTTTTTAGTATATTTTAATGGCACATGTAGCAGATTCTCTACTATTTATTTTAAGTATGAGCACTAATTTATTTAGTACATGGTTTATATACATGCAAGTAATCTAACATAATAGAAAGAGCCTGAACTTTTATTTGAAATAGATCTGAATTTGATTACCAACACAATCACTTACTTATATGACTTTAAACAAAGTGCTAAAACTCTAATTCTCTCTCTGTCTCTCTGTCTCTCTCTCTCTGTGTCTCTCTCTCTCTCTCATTTGGGCACTATAATTCCTACTGTATTTTTTTGAAGATTGGTGACATTTAGCACAGTGCCTGGTTCACAGTAGTCACTTAATAATTGTTTCTCATTGCTCAGTTTTAAAAAGAGAAAGAAACATAATATGGTGAACAAAATTTAACTTTTTTACTTTCCTCAATAATTCAGAAGGCATTTCAGCATCTAGTTTTTTTGCAAAGCATTGTAATAACCATCCACTTTTCATACACCAGAGTTTTGAGTCCCAGCTTAAAAACTATAATTTCAAAAGAGAATTCAAGAAAGATTTTATTTCATTATTTTGTATGCCATAATTGCCATATTTTATATGCCATAATTTTATATGCCATAATTGTATTATAAACAAATAAAAGAGGGATGATTATATTTCTTTTTAAAACACAGGCTTTTCTCCTTAATTAGTAGAAGATAAAACTCTAAATAAGGAATCAATACAAACGTGTTATATGCATTTGCATAATCTTAAACTAATTAAAATTATTTTCTGAGTTTCCTTATATTATTTCTCAGTTTCCCTATATATAAAATAAAGGCTTGAAATGAGTAATACTTTAGGCCCTTTGAAGCAATAAACTTGATTATCTTTATTATTTTTCTTTTTATAAAACAAACAAATCAGAAAAAAATTTAAAGCTATTATTATATAGGCTTCAAAAGGCAGCTATTACTGTCACTTGCTAATGACAACAGAAAAAGAACCAGGAGCTGAAACACAGCTGAAAAAAGAGTATTCATATGCCTTCTGAATTTTTTCTATAAAATCGTGGTGAAAGGGATAGTAATTGGGGGAGAAATTTGAACAATAGTGGAGTGGCCAAATTTAAAAAAAAGAAAAGAAAAAGAAAAGAAATGAAGGAAGACAAAACGAAAACCACCATTAATCAAAATGGTCCTCACTGAACTTCTTGATAGAAGACTTATCTCGCACCTTCTTGGTCAAAAGAATTAAAGGTCGCCGGGACAACCTTTCCCACATGTGCTGCATTCCTCCCCTGCTGCACTCCTGCCTTTCGTGCTAAATTCAAAACTCAGGAAATGACCTGGGTTGTAAAAGGAAGATAGTGTTCCACTTTGCCTTCTTTTCCTACAGAGTATTCATATTCATTTAGGAAAGAAAAAATATATGTATAATATTTTGCCTTTTTAAAAAGAAACAGTAAAACACACACACACACACACACACACACACACAAAGAAAAAAATCATTCAATTACAAACACATTGCAGTCAGTAGCTGTGCTTCGGACTACAAATCATAGTGAAAGCCAGTTTCTATCTATCTATGTAACCCATAAAATGTCTTTTTAACTCAATATTGTTAGAAACATTCCATTCCAGATTTGAAAGGATTTCCTTGTTATTTTCTACCCAAAAGATTAAGTATTAAATAATGATCCAAAAAATAGATACTGCCTTGTTTGTTAGGGAGACCTGTCTTACACTTTCCTAACATTATAGCCAGATTTCACGGTCACGGGAAAACAAAACACACATAATGGAGTGGTTATTAATTCAATAAATCCAGCAGCTCTCCTGCTCTGGGCAAAAGGCAAAGTTAAAAGCAGCTCTTCATTGATGACATATGGGACATGGCCAGGGTAAGGTAGCTGCTTTAGCACATCATCCACCACTTTTAAGGCTGGCTGCACTCAATTTCTTAGACAATCTACACACCATTTTCAGTTCTGTACCTCCATAATTTATCACAACAATACCTCAAGCACACAGATTGGAGGAGGAAAATGAAAGCAATTTACAGTATCAAGATGAAAGTAGCTGGGTGGATAAAGAAGACCTACTATGTAAATCATATCCACAACTTCAAGGAATGTTGACATAATATTCTGGAATTAATTTTTTCCAGCATTCCTATGTAGGTCACACAAAGGTAAATCTAGTTTCTCCTCCCTATCTTATATCTGGAGTTGTTTATCAATATATTAAAGAGGAAATTGATTTTACCTCCCTTCTACAAGAACAATAAGAACCTTATGTATAAAACTTACCAATAACAATGAAAGGAATCAGTTGAAACATTAGCATGAAATCTTTATGTATGTTTCCCAGTTAAAGGTCATGAAACAACAGCAATAAAAAAATAAAAGGCAGAAGCACAGACAAATAAAGAATAGCAATCTATTTGAAACAGTAGTATGGATTATTACAGACTAATCCCATTATGTTGTCCTGTAAAATATACCCATAAACTCTGAATTAGGTTCATATAGGGAAGCCACATTGATGA
>PVJC01024590.1:0-25429 GCA_004026665.1 Murina feae | reverse complement strand
CTAAATTCCACAGTATCTACAAATGGATACTGATTTCTTTAACCTGGTATCAGACAGAAACTGAGATTTGAGTATCTTCATCTTATAATTACAAATTCCCCCTTTCCCTTTATAGGATGTGGTAGATAGCTGCATCATTTGCAAATAAACACTTAGACAACAACTTCCAAGTGAGTTTTCTAATGCCACTAATTTTATTTTAACATAATCGTGCTATATTAGTAACTAACTGATGAAGGTGCAAAAGAAAATACCCAAGCTGAGTATGTTTAAACCAGTTTATATCAAAAGGAGCCTAAAAAGCCAATAAAATATGTATTTTCTTTATAAAAAGAATAACTTCACAACTTTTTCTTCATCATCATAAATATTTCATATATAAATTTCCAAGGAGTTTATTTATTTTTATTCTATCAATAGCAAGTTATTTGTATTTGCATTTACACATCTGAGTATCTCACAAAGCAAGCTCTAAAACATTTTTCCAGCTTTATTTTTAATAAACCAGAATAAAAAAATTCCCAAAGAACAAAAACATTTTCAATTATTTTCATTGCCTTTAGCTAAATAGCACACAAACAGAAACTCATTTATTTTGAGCTGTGTATATCACAAGGGCAATTCAAATGCACTGTCAGATATCATATTTACATATTTCAAAGGGAACAAATCTCTTTTATTATTCTATAAAATTTGATATATAGATGAGTTGTCATGATTAAGTTTTACTTTTTAGAATAAAAACATACCTAAAATATACTGCCTTTCCATTTCAGAATAATTGTAAAGGCATTGTCCCTTTAGCCATATAGAAATCCATAAAATTATTATAATTATGCTTTACATATAGTTTTTTCTATGACCTGAATTTTGAAAGCAGGTGTCAGTTTAAAATGAACTGGTAAAAATTGTTGAAACTAAAAATGGAGAAGCTGGGGAATATGGAAAGAAAAATTAAAAGCTGACCCACTAAATTAATAGGTTCAAGGAGCAAAATGTGATTAACATTTTCTAATAATATAGCAAAGATCACTTGATTTATAAAATTCAAAACCAGTTCTATAAAAATGTCAAGATTGACACTATAGTATTCATGTGAATAAATGCTTTATCTACATGTTAAATGACATCACATATATTAGCACAACTGTAAACACTTTATTTATTTACTTATTTATTTATGTTAATCCTCCCACAAGGATATTTTTCATTAATTTTTAGGGAGAGTGGAAGAGAGAGGGAAGACATGGAAACACTTCGATTGGTTACCTCTTGCATGAGCCCTGACCACAGGGTCCGGGCCAAGGAGGAGCCTGCAACCAAGGTATATGCCTAACCCAGACCCTTTGTTCAGCATGCCAACGCTCTAACCACTGAGTACAGGCTAAGGCACAACTGTAAACACTTTTAAAATGGTACTGCAGAAAAATAAGATGTCTTCCAGTTATTTAAATGGAAGTTGAAGCTTATACACTTTTCTAAACTTCTCATATTCTCTGTACTGGTGTTTTATAATGGAACTAGAGGCCCGGTGCACAAAAATTTGTGCACTTGGCGGGGGGTGGGGGGGGGCGTCCTTCAGCCAGGCTGAGGGGCTGATGGCTGTTTGCAGGCTTGCCAAACCCCCCAGTGGGGACCCTCACCCCATAGGGGTGTGGCCAGCCTGGGTGAGGGGCTGAGGGCCGTTTTCAGGTTGCCCACAGCCCCTTTAGGGTTCGGGTCCCTACTGTGGTGCCTGGCTGGAAGCAGGTATCTGGGATTTAACTTCTATAATTGAAACTTTGTTGCCTTGGTTCCCCCCACCCCCACTCGAAGCCTGGGTTGCCCCTGGTAACCCAAGGTCCCAGCCTTGCAGGTATCTGGGGTTTGTTTCTATAATTGAAACTTTGTAGTCTTGAGTAGAGCTAAGGGCCCACAGGGCTCTGGCTTCCTCCACTGCCCAGGGCAATTCCAGCACCATGGCTGCCGACATGTTAGTTGAGTTAATTTGCATATTTGCTCCTGATTGGTTGGTGGGCATGGCTTGTGGGCATAACAGAGTGAGGGTTAATTTGCATATTCTTTTACTAGAAGCCCATTGCAGGAAGATTCCTGCAAGAATAGGGCTTCCTGAACCAGAGCGAAGCAGAGAAGGGAGCGAAGCCCGCCGAGGCAGGCTTCCCTCTCTTCTCTGCTGCCTCAGCTCCCTCCCATTCTCCACAGTCTCTGCTGCCTCACTCCCTCCCATCTCTGCTGCCTTGCTTCCTCCTGTCTCCACTGCCTCGATCCCTCCCTTCTGGGCTGCTTTGCTCCCTTCTGCAGAACTTGGCTTCCTCCTAGGCTGTCTCAGTCTTCGCTCTGTGCCTGTGTATACAAATTAACCGCCATCTTGACTGGGTTAATTTGCATATAGCCGCTCTGACTGGCTGGTGGGCGTGGTTTAGGTATCTCGGAGTGATGGTTAATTTGCATATTACTTTTATTAGATTAGACTAGATTAGATTAGAAGATGGGTGGCAAGAAATTATGTGGAGGGGGAAGGTAGATAAATTAGGATTTGGGGGAAAGAGAGAAGTATCCTTTTTTATCTTAAAAAAAAAAAAAATCTTTGTCTTCTTCCCATCCTCCACTTACCTGGTCTGTGAATCATTTTTCTGAATGTTCAAAAATACCAGATTCTTGCCTTGGCTGGAGTTGCTCAGTGATTAGAGCACTGGCCTGCACACTGAAGAGCTGCAGATTCAATTTCCTGTCAAGGGCACATACCAGGGTTGCAGGTTTGATCCCCGGTTCCAGTTGGAGCATGTGCAGGAGGCAACCAATCGATGTGTCTCTCTCTATTGATGTTTCTCTCTCTCCCTATCTCCCTTCCACTCTCTTAAGAAAAACAAACAAAAAAAATCAATGGAAAATATATCCTTGGGTGAGAATTAAACAACATTTATCAGGTTCTTTTTACACCAGTCTGTTTTAACATTTATCTAGTTACTTAGGAAGCCACCCCACACAGCCCCAGCCAATATTTTTTATTGTGGTAAAAAAAAAAAAAGGGATAAAATTCACAATTTTAACCATTTTAAATTACAGCCCAATAGTATTAAGTATATTCACATTGTTATGCAACAGATCTATACCTTCAACACTAATTCCCTCTAGCCCCAGTCCTTGGTAACTATTTTCTGTTTTTATGATTTTTGAGAATTTTATATGCTTCAAATGAGTGGAATCATACAGTACTTATGCTTTTGTGACTAGCTTACTTTGCTTATCATAATGTTTTTAAGGCTCATCTATGTTGCAGCATAATTTCTTTCTTTTTCAATGCTGAATGATATTCCATCGTATGTATACACCACATTTTCTTTATCCATTCATCTTAGTGGACATTTGGGTTGCTTCCACATTTGGCTATTGTGCTAAACATGCATGTGCAAGTGATCTCTTGAGATCCTGTTTGAATCCTTTGGGTAAATACTCAAAAGAGGAATTGCTGGATCACATGGCAATTCTATGTTTAATTATTTTAGAAACCATTATATTGTTTTCCATAATGGCTGCAGCATTTATATTCTCAATAGTAACACATGAGTTCCAGCATCTCCATACTTGATATCTTCTGTTCTTTTGATAGCAGCCATATCTCATGTGGTTTTAATTTGCATTTCCTTAATTAGTGAGGTTGAACATCTTTTCGTGTGCTTATTAGCCATTTTTCTCTTTTCTTTGGAGAAATGTCTGAGTCCTTTATCGATTTTTAAAATCAAATGTTAGTTTCTGGTTGTTGAGTTGTAGAAGTTTCATATATATTCTAGATATTAATCCCTTATTAACATATGAATTTTAATTATTTTCTCTCATTCCATAGGTTTTCTTTTCACTATAATTTTCTTTGACATGCAGAAAATTGTTAAGTTTGGTGTAGTCCTATTTGTCTATTTTTGCTTTTGTTGCCTGTGCTTTGGTGTCATAGCCAAGTTATCATTGCTAAATTCAACTGAAGCTTTACCCCTATGTTTTCGTCTAGGAGTTTGTTTAATGTCTTATGTTGTAGGTCTGTAATCCATTCATTAACTTTTGTACATATTGCAAATTAAGGGTTCAAATTCCTTACATTGCATGTTTTCCTAAAACCATTTATTATGTAGATGAACTTTCCCCCGCTTATAGTCCTGGTACCTTTGTTCAGTCATGTGGACATAAATGCAAGAGTTTTGTTTCCAGTCTTTCTATTTTGTTCCAATGATCTACATCATGTATCTTTATGTTGGTACCACACCATCTGAACTGCGCTTGCTTTGTACTTTGTTTTGAAATCAGGGAGTGTGAGACCTCAAACTTTGTTCTCATTAAAAGACTGTTGTGGTGCCCTAGCCGTTTTGGCTCAATGGATAGAGCGTCGGCCTGTGGACTGAAGGGTTCTGGTTTGATTCTAGTCAAGGGCACATGCCCAGGTTGCAGGCTCGACTCCCAGTAGGAGGCGTGTAGAGGCAATGATCAGTGATTCTCTCTCATCATTGATGTTTCTATCTCTCTCTCCCTTTCCCTTCTTCTCTGAAATCAATAAAAATATATTAAAAAATAACTTTATCTTTAAAAAAAAAAATTGTTTTGGCTATTTGGAGTCCTTTGAGGTTCCATAGACATTATAGAATTCCTCCCACCCATCCCCATTTTTGCAAAAAATGCCATGGGATTTTGATAGAGATTGCACTGAATCTGTAGATCGCTTTGACCAGTATGGACATTTAAACAATAGTCTTTCAAACTCATGATATGGGATGGCTTTCCATTTATTTGTACTTCATTTAAATTTGTTTAGTAATGCTTTGTGTAGTTTTCAATGTATAAGTCTTTCATCTCCTTGGTGAAGTTTATTGCTAAATAATCTTTTTGATGCTGTGGTCAATGGGTTTTCAGATTGGTCATCGTTATTGTATAGAAATGCAACAAATTTTTGACTGTTGACTTGTATCCTACAACTTTTCTAAATTGGTTTATTGGTTCCAACAGTTTTTCGGGCATATTTAGGGTTTTCTATAATAAAAAAAATCATGTCATTTGTGAACAGATCACTTTACTTCTTCCTTTCCAATTTGTATGTCTTAATCCTTCCCTTGTCTTATTGTTCTGACTATAACTTGTACTTTGATAAATGATAGTGGTGAGAGTGGGTATTCTTGCCTTAATCCTGTAGAGCAGCGGTTCTTAACTGTGGAATGCGACCCCTTTGGGGGTTGAACGACCCTTTCACAGGGGCTGTCTAAACACATCTTGCATATCGGATATTTACATTAGGATTCACAGTAGCAAAATTAGTTATGGAGTAGCAACGAAAATAATTTTATGGTTGGGGGTCACCACCACATGAGGAACTGTATTATAGGGTCGAGGCATTAGGAAGGTTGAGAACCACTACTCTAGAGGAAGAGATTTCAGTCTTTCCACATTGACTATGATGTTCACTTTCACTGTGGGCTTTGCACACTAATATATGGCTATTATGTTCAGAAAGCTTCCTTCTAGTCTAGTTTGCTGAGCATAGGAAGGATGCTGAATTTTGTCAAATGTTTTTTCCGTATCAACTGAGATGGTCATGTGTGCTTTGTCCTTCATTCTGTTAATGTAGTATATGACATTAATTTTTGTTATGTTCCAGCCATAAATCCCACTTGGTCATGGTGTAGAATACTTTTAATGTGCTACTGAATTCAGTTTGCTAGTATTTTGTTAGGGGTTTTTGTATCAATATTCATCAGGGATGTTGGTATGCAGTTTTTCCCCCCTGGCTTGTCTTTGTCTGATTTGGGGATCAGGGTAATACTGGCCTCTTAAAGTAAGCTTAAGAGTATTCCTTCTTCTTCAATTTGGAACAATGGGAAAAAACTGATATTAACTCTTCTTTAAATGGTCTTGAGCTTTTCTTTGTTGGGAGATTTTTGATCCCTAATTTAGAAAGGGTTTGTTCAGATTTTTTATTTCTTCATGATTCAATCTTAGTGGGTTATATGTCTGTAGAAAGTTATCCAATTTGTTAGCATACAATTGTTCATAAGTAGTCTCTTATAAACCTTATTTCTGCTTCTAATTTCAGCTACTTGAGTCTTTCCTTTTTTTTAAGTCTAGCTTTTGCCAATTTAAAAACAAAATTTTTTTCTGATCTCATTAATTTTTTTCTATTATTTTTCTATTTTCTTTATCTTTGCTCTAATCTGTTATTCCCATCCTGCTGACTTTGAGTTTAGTTTATTTTTATTTTTCTAGTTTCTTTTTAAAAAAAATACATTTTTATTGACATCTGAGAGGAAGGGAGAAGGAAAGAGAGATGAAACATCAATGATCATTGACTGGCTGGCTGCCTCTTGCACAACTCCTACTGGGGATTGAGCTCACAACCCGGATGTATCCTGACTGGGAATCTAACTGTGACCTCCTGGTTCATAGGTCAATGCTCAATCACAGAGCCACACAAGCAAGGCTATTTTTCTAGTTTCTTGAGGTAAGTTAAGAGTGTTGATTTGAGAACTCTCTTTTTTTTTTAATGTAAGCATTTAGTACTACAAACTTCCCTCCTCCTACTGCTTTTGCTGCATCCCGTAAGTTTTGGTATACTGTTTTTGTTTTAACTTGTTCTCCAAATATTTTCTACATTCCCATGTGGAATTTCTTCTTTAACACATTGGCATTGGTTGTTTAGCCTAGCTGATATGGCTCAGTGGTTAAGCATCAATCCATGAACCAGAAGTCACGATTCTCATCATTGATGTTTTTATCTCCCTCTCCTTGGAATAAATACATACCAAAAAAAATGTGTTGTGTAATTTCTCCATATTTGTGGACTTCCCTGTTTATTTCTGTTATTGATTTCGAGCTTCATCCTCTGTGTTCAGAGAAGATACTTTGTATGACTTTATTTTTAAATTGGTTAAGAGTTGTTTAGGGGCCGAACATGTGGTCTATCTTAGAGAGAATGTTCCATATACAGATAAGAAAAATGTGTAATCTGCTGTTGTTGGGTAGAATAGAATGTATAAGTTTTTCAGATCCAATTGATATGTAGTGTTTGTTTGTTTGTTAATCCTTACCCAAGGATATTTTCTCACTGATTTTTAGAGACAGTGGAAGGAATGGGGAGAGACAAAGAGAGAAACATCATATGAGAGAGACACATGGATTGGTTGACTCCTGCGGGGCCCAACCAGGGCTGGGGATCGAGCTTGCAACCAAGGTATGTGCCCTTAATCAGAATCAAACCTGGGACTCTCCAGTCCACAGACACTCTATCTACTGAGCCAAACTGGCTAGGGCTGATATATAGTGTATTTTTAAGACCCCTGTTTCCTTAATGACCTTCTCTCTAGTTACGGTAGGTCCTCGGGTTACATCGGAGATCTGTTCCTACAGTGTGACATAACGCGATTTTTGCCATAAGTCAGAACCCATCTACATAAGCACCTACACCACTCAATGGAGCACACACACAGCAGTAATGAAGTGAAGCAGTAAAAAAAAATTTAAAAGAAAGGTAATTCCTGACATTTACTTGTGGTAAGTAAATAATAAAAAACATAAAGCACATATGTGACATACGTTGATATGACGGAACTTTTTTTTTTTTAAATGAGATTTGGCAATATAACCATGAAACAATATACGCTGAGTCCAATGTAACCCAAGGACTGTCTATATACTTATAACTGAAAGTCAGGTATCAAAATCTACTACTACTGCTGTGTTGTTATTTCTTCCTCAGTGTTGATCAATGATTGCATCATATATTTGGCAAAGTATTTGTAACCTATATATATAAAAGTCTAAACAACTGGCCAACTGGCCAGTAGCTATGACATGCACTGACCACTAGGGGGCAGACGCTCAATGCAGGAGCAGAAACCACAGGCATGGAAACATGTAACAGGCAGATGAATCTCAGAGGGAAGGGGGGAGGAGGGTGAGGGAGAAGAGTTTAACCAAAGGTCTTAATGTGTATTAGATGCTCAGTGCACAGATTTGTGCACAGGTGGGGTCCCTCGGCCTGGCCTGCAGGGATCAGGCCAAAACCAGTTCTCCAACATTCCCTGAGGGGTCCCGGACTGCAATAGGGCACAGGCCAGGCCGAGGGACCCTACCTGTGCACGAATCCATGCACCAGGCCTCTAGTAATAACATAAAGAGCCTGGAGTCTAAATATTTTCCCTAAGCAATGGCTATGCGAAGGAATAAAAAGTTAGAAGGATATATACAAAATGATAGGATTTCAGTGGTTTTACCAATTTAACTATTTTTTCTATAATTTATAAGTTTAATAAACAAAAAGTTTTTTAAAAGATCTATGCACAGTATAGTATTATAAAACTAATTCACAAGCTACTGAATTTTTATATTGTAACTGAGGTTTTATAAAGACAGATATAGAACAAATAACATTTAATTTCTATTTAAATTCTTTGTTTTTTCATCTTAGATTAGCAGGATTTCAGTATTAAAAACTTTCCATATCAAGCCTGCCTGAACAATCCAGGCAAATCAGGACACAGCTTTGTCCTCTTTATACTTTCTCCCCAATTTATGTAAAATTAATTTAATTATAATAATACAACAAACGATAATCAAAATGTCAAAGTAATTTACTCTTAGCTGTTCACGTATTTTTGTATAAAACACATATTCATCAAACCAAACAAGTTACAAATAAACCTTAACACACAATTTTTGGGAAACTTTTTCACAAGTTTAATTATTTGGTATGTCTTGGGGCTTATATCTATTTTGTACCAATGACTGACTTTGACCTTATTTTCTAGTTTAAAATATATCAAGGCTATTTTATATGCATAATCAATTCAATTTTTCAAGTTAAATAAGTTTGTTAAGTGGTAGATTCTTATAATGCAGTCACTATCTGCAAAATGGTTAAATTGGTAATCCAGGCCAGATTTTCTTCAAAAGGAAGGATATGATACTATTTTTAAAAATAAAAGTTTTATAAATACACTGAGATAAATATTCTTTATTTGGAGATTTACACTTAAGTCTAACAGACAATTTTTTTTAAAGTTTTTAAAGCTGACCATTTGGTCATTTTAAAAAAATATATATATTTTATTGATTTTTTTTACAGAGAGGGAGAGAGACAGAGAGTTAGAAACATCAATGAAAGAGAAACATCCATCAGCTACCTCTTGTACACCTCCTACTGGGGATGTGTCCTCAACCAAGGTACATGCCCTTGACCGGAATCGAACCTGGGACCTTTCAATCTGCAAGCCGACGCTCTATCCATTGAGCCAAACCAGTTAGGGCTGGCCATATTTATTCATCATTATGATAATACAAATAATAAAGAACTATGTGCTTTATACGTGTTAAATACTATGGAATATTTAAGACATATCCTTTTTTAAAAGATATACCTTTGTTTTTTTATTATTTATTTATTGTCTAAAGTTTTACATATGTCTCCTTTTTCCCTGCTTGACTACCCCTCCCCCCAGCCATTCCCACCCCAGGCAAGCCCCCACCACTCATGTCTGTGTCCATTGGTTATGCTAATACGCATGCATACAAGTCCTTTGGTTGCTCTCTAACCGCCCCTCCCCTCCCTGCCATTTGTCTCTGGATCTATACTTATTCATCAAATTATATTGATCATTATATCCTACATATGAGTGAGATCATGTGTTACTTATCTTTCTCTGACTGGCTTATTTCGCTTTGCATAATGCTCTCTAAGTTCCATCCATGCTGTTGCAAATGGTAAAAGTTCCTTCTTTTTTATAGCAGTGTAATATTCCATTGTGTAGAAGTACCACAGTTTTTAATCTGCTCATCTGCTGATGGGCACTTAGGCTGTTTCCAAACCTTAGCTATTGTAAATTGTGCTGCTATGAACATAGGGGTACATATGTCCTTTCTGATTGGTGTTTCTGATTTCTTGGGATATAGTCCTAGAAGTGGGATTACTGGGTCAAATGAGAGTTCCATTTTTAATTTTTTGAGGAAACTCCATACTGTCTTCTACAGTGGCTGCATTCCCACCAGCAGTGCATGAGGGTTCCTTTTTCTCCACATCCTCGCCAGCACTTGTCATTTATTGATAAGGGACAATTATTAATCATAAGCGATAGCTAAATGTTTTACCAAGAGTAGAAAATTTTTATAGACCTATAAATTTGTTTAGAGTCCAAATCCCATATACTAATAATGTCTTTCCACCTTCATAAACTGTAACAAAGGCAGGCACATTTCAAAAGTAAACAAAATTTCTCAAATACTGAAGATACATAATAAAAGAGAATATGTATGTTAAATCTTACGTAAAACAAGTATCAGTTAACACTTACTGGACATAGTAGAGAAACCCTCAGGCTGGTTGTAGCTATTTCACTGTCTGGATCCGCAGTCAATTTCTCTTTAACTGGCATTCATTGAAGAGAAAACAAACACAATAAGTTTATGAAAGATACATCACTAATGCAATATAAGAAAAAGAACTTAAAATGATGAACCTTAAAAAAAAAAAAAAGCAACTAGCCCTGGCCACTGTGGCTCAGTTGATTGAGCGCGGTCCCTTGCACTGCAAGGTTGGGTTCCTTGTCAGGGCACATACACCCAGGGTTCCGCATTTGATCCCCAGTCGGGGTGCATGCAGGAGGCAACCGATTGATGTTTCTTTCTCATACTGACCCCCCCTCAATAAAAAACATACTTAAAAAAAAAAAAAAAAGAAACTAAAAATAATCTGTTCAATTAATTTCCAATCAACTGAATAAAAATATAAAAAGTATATGGTTTATAATTTCTACAATGAACAAAAAAAAGAAAACAATTGTATATCTATAGACTGACTGCATTTCCTGTAAGTTTCCTATTTCTCATCCACAGAGCAAAAACTGCATTACAGTTAGAATATAATGGAAATTCTATAAAAGGTTGACATATTCAACTGCTGGCAGGCCCTTTTTATTTTATAACTTTTTTATTTTAAATTATGATCAATATTATTTTAAAATAAATTAATAGGTACTACAAAATTAACATTTATAAGTTTTCCCAAAGCTCAGATAACACAATATTGTTTACAAACTTCATTCAGAGGATCGATGCCCCAACTACTGAGCAACACCTGTCAGGACAGTAATTTCACTTTTAATGGTTATTCTGTTACTAAGTCTAATATAACAAGGACTTAATACTTCTCATTTGGAAACCTGAGGCTTATGTTACTTCTAAAAGGCACAACTTAGAACTTCAATTAAACTTTAACACAGAAGTGAGAGTAAAAATGCCTCAATGTAACATTCCAATAACTTCAGAACTATTCCACAATAATTATAAAGTCTTTGTGTAGAAGGGGGTGGCCCACATGAAGCAGCTGTGTACATAGCCAATCAGAGAACTTCAGAACTGTGGTACAACTAAGTGTGTCCTGGTAGTTAACATATAGTAAAGAAAATGGGGAGAGGAAAAGTACTCAGACAAAGAAGAATGTCTTCAGAGTAAATATCTGTGCTGAAAACCATTTATGGGAATCAAGAATCCTGCCTTTATTAAACACAGTGATCATAAAGGCTGGATTTTTTCTTTTAGATGGTCCAAATCTTAGATATTCCATCCAACGAACTATCTCCATAAATTATTGGATCTCAGCTAAGATGTACATCAAAACTACTTATAGAGCTTTGTAACTTAAAATTTCCCACTGAATCAAAATGGGGATGAGAGACACCAACGGAGAGCTTTTAAAAAGTTGCAGATATATTTCTGATGTCAAACTAAAAAGTCATTTCATGGCCTGGAAATTCCAGGCCATGAAATTCCAGGCTGCCTCACAGCAGAAAGGTAATAAAATCCCTAGGTTTTAGCGTGTAAAATATAGCTGTCACATCACTTGTGCTAATATCATATGTACTAGTCCTATATAATAAAAGGGTAACGTGCAAATTGACCCTAACAGCAGAACCACTGGGAATTACTGGTCACTCTGACACACACTGACCACCAGGGGGAGCTCTGCTCAACCACAAGCCATGCTGATGGCTGCCAGTACAGTGGTAGTGGTGGGAGCCGCTCCTGACTCCTCAGCAGCGCTTAGGCTGTCCAACTGCAGCTTAGGCCTGCTCCCCGCTGGCAAGTGGACATCCCCTGAGGGCTCTTGGGCTGCCAGAGGGATGTCTGACTGCCAGCTTAGGCCCAATCGCCTGGGGAGTGGGCCCAAGGGGTCCCAGTCTGCGAGAGGGCACAGGCCGGGCTGAGGGATCCCCCCATCCCCCCTCCCCCCGAGTGCACAAATTTTTGTGCACCGGGCCTCTAGTAAATTATAAAAAGTATGACTTTCCTATTAAGACCTAATCTTAGTCAACACTTTCTTACAAAGGTACATTTAACAAATAGTATCTTTTTAAGGATAGCAAATGACTGTCACAAAATAAACATGCAAATGGAGTTCTAATGTGATCACCAACCATTTCTGTATGCCTTCACCAAACATCCCTCCAGCACCCACCATACACAAGCAATGGGAATAGTAACTGACTTTGAATTTTGTCTATTTAAACTTCCACTTAAATGAAGAAATAGTATAGATCATGTCAGCTTTATGCAAAACAAAGTTCAGTGTTTAGCAATTTGAAAAGAAACTGAAACAGGAGAGGCAACCTGAGGTAGTGGTAAAGCCAACATCTAAAGCCAGCCTAGTTTAGAATTCAAGCCTTAGTCAAGTCATTCAATCTCTGTGCCTCTGTTTCATCATCTTGTAAATATGAATAATAATAATCCCTCATAACACTATTTTAAGGATTACACGAGTTAACATACATTTAAAATGCTTTAAAATAATCTAACATCATACTCAATAAATACTAGGTATTGTTACTTAAAACAAAATGTGATTTGCATGTTCACTTTCTATCAGAGGTGGGATAATTTCCTGAAATTATTTTAGAATCAGGTTGTCAATTTTATTTTTAAATTTAAAAAAAAGTTTTATCTTTCACCTTTGCAATATAAACTCAATCTGAGTCAATCTTTTCATGTAAAGATACTTTTAAAGATTTTACTAAGATCTTGACTAGATTAAATTTAACCTTCAGATCACTATGGAGAGAACTGACATCTCCCCAATGAAATAAGTACTCTGATCCACTAACATGGTACACATCTATATATTATTCAGGTCTTATTTTATCTTATTGATTTGTAGAGAGAAAGGAAGAGAGAGGGAAAGAAAGAAGAGAAACATGGATGTGAGAAAGAAACAGGAATGTGAAACCTCCACTGGCTGCCTTTCACACGCCCCCTATGGAGGGTTGAGCCTGAAACCTGGGCATGTGCCCTGACCAGGAATCAAACCACCAACCAACTGAAATGCATGAGATGACACCCAACCAAGCGAGGCACACTTGGGCTATTGAGGTCTTAATTTCAGCAACATTTTATAGTGTTCAGCATATAAACCTTATACATTTTTGTGCAATGTATCTGAAGTATTTCATATTTTTGGATGTTATAGTAAATTCTTTTTTGAATTTCAATTTCCAATTGTTTACTGCTAGAAGTACAATTTATTTTTATAAATCGATCATGTACTCTGCAACCTTGCTAAATTTAGTTCTAGCAAATTTTTGTCGATTCTTTAGGATTTTTTTCTACATAGATAATGAAGTCATCTTCAAATAAAGAAAATAGTTATTTATTGATTTCTAATCTGAATTCTTCTCTCTTCTTGCCTTATTGTGCTAGCTAGAATCTTGTGGGTAATGCTGAACAGAGGTATTAAGATCAGATATCCTTGCCTTGTTTCCGTTAGAGGTAAAGCATTCAAGTTTTTCACTATTAACTATGATATTAAAGGCCTTTTATAAATAGCCTTTATTACACAGAAACAATTCATTTCTCTTTCTATTTTACTGAGATTTTTTATTATGAATGGATACTAAATTTGACCAAATGCTTTTCCTGCACCTATTAAGATGATCACATGATATCTTTTTTAGTTTGTTGAAAAGTGAATTATACTGACTGATTTTATTTTATCATTTCTGTGACTGATTTTGGAATGTTGTATCAACCTACTATTCCTGGAATAAGCTCTTTTGGGTCACTATGTATTATTATCTTTTCTATATTAGACTAAGGCTAATTAAATGGAGGAAAAGATAGTCTTTTCAACAAATGTTGAAACAACTGCATTTCTATATGGGGAGAAATGAGTCTTACCCTGGATCATATATAAACATTAACTCATTAAGAAAAGATCTGAATAGACATTTCATTAAAGAAGCTAAAAGATGGCAAACGAACATATGAACAGATGTTTAACATCATTAATCATTAGGAAAATGCAAATTAAAACTCAAATAAGATACCAACTACACACTGACCAGAATGGCTAAAATCAAAGCAGTCTGACAATACAAAGTGCTAGTGAGGATTGTAAACAACTCAGAAATCTCATATATCAATGGTGGGAATGCAAAAATAGTACATACACTTTATAAGACACTGCTAATTTGTTTTCCATGCACTTATCATATGACTCAGAATTTCCAGACCTAAACATTTACCCAAGAGAAATAAAAATGTATATGTACAAAACTGGGATATCCATATTCAAAATATAAGTGTTTTAGCAGGTTTATTCATGACAGTGCAAAACGGGAAACAACCTAAATGTAAATCAACTGATAAATGAACAAATTATGGTACACATAAAGAGGAAAAACTACATGGATGAACTTCAAAAGCATTACACTAAGTGAAAGAAGCCAGACAAAAAAGGAAACATAAGGGTACATACTGTAGCATTTCAAATATTTAACATTCTGTAAAAGATAGTACTACAGATACAGAAATCATATCACTGGCTATGGGAACCAGAGAGAAGGGAATGAGATGGACTGCAAAGAGCCATAGGGGAGGAGCTTTCTGTGGTGGAGGATGTTCTACATTTTGATTGTGACAGTGGTTCACGATAGCATACATCTGTCAAATTCATCAAACTGTCCACTTAAAAAGGTGAATTTTTACTGTTTGTAAACTATACTTCAATGAACATAATTGAAAGAAAGGGGGGAATTACTATGTTAAATTTAATCACAGCAAAGTATGGAGGAAAAATAAAGTAAGTACTGTTATTCTTTGTGGGCAAGGGAATAAAAAATAAAACCAAGACATAATAATCATCCTGCTTTATTACCTAAAACGTGAGAAGTCTCTGGAAGTTTTAAAGTTTTCTTGTATTTTGAATTGCAGTGGTAACAGTATTTCATATTATGACCTACATACAAAAGTTATAGCTAGACATATTTAAAATTAACCTTTAACAAATTCCTGTTGTCACAAGCTATGAGAGTTAGCTACTAGTCACAGTGGCTATTTTTAAATTTAAATTTAGTAAAATTTAAAATTCAGTTCCTCAGCTGCACTAGCCACATGTTAAGTGCGCAACAGCCACATGTCAAGTGCGCAACAGCCACACGCTGCTGGTGGCTACCATACGGGACAGTGCAAATGGAGAACATTTCCAGCATCACAGATTGTTCTATTAGGCAGTGCTGTACTAGGTTTGTTTTCTAAAAATAATTTCTATCCTTTCTTAATATTAGATTATTTTATATTCATCCTTTAGAATTTTGAGATTGGAACAACTAAACAAATGAAATATTAATCCAATATTTCATTTTATAGGCAAGGAAATAAGAGGCACAGAAACCTGATTTTTACTGTCGATCTCTTTTTACAGTTTATGTCAACAAAAATCTGAGGACTGACTATGTGCCCAGCACTGTGTGAAGCAGGAGGAATTCAAAGAAAAATAAGATTAAATTCCTGCTGAAAGGAACTCAGGGTCTAGTAGGGAGTAAAGATGCTGATGGTAACATGTTCGGAAAGCCAGCTAAAAGCCAACTCATCTACTCTGGGGGGTCCTGAGATACCTTGCGGAAAAAATGAAGCATCTTGATAACTGAAATTAGGCAAAAGAGGCAACAGGGAAGTTTTGAAGCATAGAGTACAATACTCGCAAAGCAGTGAGGAAAAAGAAAAGAACTCAATATTTTTAAATATAAAGTACAAGAAAAGTGAACACAGATGACATTGGAAAGTACTAAGTAGGTGCCACACCCTGGAATGCTGCACATGTCATGCTAACGAAGTTGGACTTTTTATTCCATTGGTGTTAAGAAGAAATGAATTGCAAAGGACTAATGGTAGGATTAGATCTGTATTAATCACTGAGGAGATCTGTATTAATCACCAGAAGAGATATGCAGAGGAGCCAAGAAGAGGAGTATGTTATTTAAGAAAAGGAATTTATTTATTTTTAATAGTGATAGTTTGTTTATGTGCCTTTTTCTTTTTTTCTTTTTTCCATATATTTTTATTGATTTCAGAGAGGAAGGGAGAATGAGAGAGAGATAGAAACATCAATGATGAGAGAGAATCATTGATTGGCTGCCTCCTGCATGCCCCCCACTGGGCATCGAGCCCCCAACCTGGGCATGTGCCCTCGACCACAATCGAACCTGGGACCCTTCAGTCTCCAGGCCAGTTCTCTATCCACTGAGCTATTCCAGCTAGGGCTAAGAAAAGGTTTTTAAAATAAAAGCAGAATATGAGAGCTTAAGTAAGAACAGGGAGAGAGAAAAGACAGATTTGAGAAACATTTAGAGTATAAGTTTGAGAGAACTTAGTGAGTTCAGTTTAAACACTTGAAATTGAAGAACTAGTAGAATGTTTCTGTGAAGGCTATTAGCTATACATATCTCTATTTGAAATTCAAGGGAAGGTCTGGGTGAAGATATGTATTTGTGAGTTGGTGCTACTTTTAACCATAAGAGTGGATGATATAATTATTTCTAGGGAAAGTATGTACAAAAGCTGACCAAGAATGAAACCTCAGAGGAGGAAAAAAAACATTTAGCATGCTTCCCTTAAGAGAATCTACTGAAGACAAATGTTGAGAAGTAACACTCAGAGAATTCAAAGCAGAAAGTGGTTAATATGAAATAATAAAAAAAAATTTTTTTTAAATGCAAGATAAGAACTAAAAAGGTAAAATTTAGCAATCAGATTGGTGGTTTGTGACATCTACCAGAGCTGTTTCAGTGGAAGGATGAGAGCTGAAAGATCACAGTGGGTTACCCTGGCCAGTGTGACTCAGCTGGAGCATCATCCCATACACTGAAACAGAAAGTTGCGGGTTTCATCCCTGGTCAGGGTACATACCTGGGTTGTGGGTTTGATTTCCAGTTAAGGTGGGTGCAGGCAACCAATCGATATTTCTCTCTCCCTTCCCCTCTCTCTAAAATCAATAAAAGATAATGTGTTACAGTGAGGCGGTAGAAAGAGCAAGTGCATACTACTCATTGAAGAAACTAGGATGAGAATAGAAGGAACCCAGAGCTCTAAAGAACAGCTTGTTTTTGTATGTTTTAAGGGATGAAAAGAACTTGACAGGGAAAGTTAACAGGAGGAGCTTACAGAGAGGGAGGAACTGAAAAAGATTACAAGACAGAGAGCAGTTAAATGAGGGAGCCGGATTTCTTAATACAGTTTCTGAGCATCTCCTTCTGGATGTCCCATGGACATCTCAAATACCAAAAGTCTAAGAATGCACTCTCACCTTTTCCCTGCAGCCTGAGCATTTCAGCACTGTATTCCATATCAGTAAATGACACCCATGTAATGTGGTGCTTATGAAGCCTAGAAATCCTCCTTTTCCTTCACTCCTCACATGTAATCCACCATTTCTACCCTTCAACATTTCTCAACTGTCAATTTTTCTTTACTTCTACCAATTTTTCTCTACTTTTAAAGAAACTATCATCTCTTATCTATGCAATAGGTTCCTAATTGGACTCACGTATCAGCCTTGCCTCTCAGCTGTCAAAGTGATCTTTTTATTGCCCAAATCTGATCATGTCACTCTGCTTAAAAAGCCTTCAAGGGTTTTCTATCATCTGTCTTTCTACCACCTATATGACTTCACCCCATAGCTTCATCTCTCTGGCCACTCTCCTCCTCTGAGCTCTACACTCCAGCTCCACTGGCCTTGTCTCTTGGCATATCCCCCTCCCAACTTGGAGCTTGTTTCCTCCTCATCCTTATAATCTTGCATTAAACATCACAGCACCAGAGAGGATATGTTCTTCTGTTGTTACCTCCAGAGTTCCCTGTATTTCTTCTTTAAGGCACATGTCTCAACTATTAATTCATTAATGACTTATGCAATCATTTAATTCTGTCTTTCCCACCAGACTGCTAACTTCTGGAGGCTGCAGAAGCTGTATGTGTCTTGCTTAATGCTATATTCTCCTGTGCCTGGAACATAGTAGACTCTTAATATAATTTCTTGAATGAGAAGAATAAATGAATAAAAATTAACTTTGAGCCCGGCTGGCGTGACTCAGCAGTTGAGCGTTGACCTATGAATCAGGAGGTTAGTTACATTCTCAGTCAGCACATATACCTGGGTTGCGGGCTCGATCCCAGTGTGAGGCGTGCAGGAGGCAGTTGATAAATGATTCTCTCTCATCATCAATGTTTCTATCTCTCACTCTCCCCCTTACTCTCTGAGATTTAAAAAAAAAAAATTATTTTAAAAAATTAACTTTGAGCAGGAAAAGGGACATTTCCTCTTGAGACTGAAGTAAGTAAAGTAAGGTTGGGTACAGGTGCAAATACATTGAAAAGTAGTTATGGTGGCACTAAGTAAGGAAGAAATGGGCAGTTTTGAGAATTCACATTTTGCAGTTCCATTTTTTTTTTGCACTGGCAGGTGCTGAGAGGAGAGGAAGAATAGTGTTTGAGTCAAGTATGGTCAAGGTATAAAGTGACTGCTGAAAGGAAGTGAGAGAGGAAATTGGAACTTGACTAAGAATTAGTAAATAATTGTTTTTGTGATAGTTGTTTCCACAAAGTTGAAAACCACAATATAAAAATTTTCTAAATCAACTGAATGAAGGATGGATTTCTCTGTGAAAGGTCTAAATACTATCAACTTTATTCTTTTAAGAACATGATAGTGTCTGATTTGACTATTAAAACTTCGCCAATAGGGTTTATTGATAAAATTAAGAGTGTCTTGCAGGTGTGGCTCAATGACTGAGTGTGGACCCATGAACCAGGAGGTCACTGGTTAGATTCCATGTCAGGGCACATGCTTAGATTTGTGGATTCAATCCCAAATAGGGCGGCATGCAGGAGGCAGCCGATCAATGATCACTTACCTTTTTGTGTTTCTACCTCTCTTTCCCTCTCCCTTCCTCTCTCTCTAAAAATCAATAAAAATATATTTTTAAAAAGAGTGACTCCTATTTATAAGTAACTTGATTCTTCTAAAATATCTGAGAAACCTGCCAATGTTTTCTTCTGTCAAGTTCTTTTATGTAATCTTTTAATTACACAATTACTTTGTTAGGAAAGTTATAAAGGTAAACAGATAGCATAAAGGCAAACTACCTATTCTCTGGTTTCTTAAAATAAATGTCCTATTGGTGGGATCCAAATGAATTTTTTTTGGTTCCCTAGGCCAGTAAAGTAACCTATGAATTGCCACAAAAATCCTACCCAATCTGCAAGTACCCTTCATCCCTTCAGTACTGTATCAGAGATTAAATAGCCTTTGAATTGAGCAGCTTTTGCTGCTAATGGCTACTTTTCCAGAAAATAAGGTTAATTCTGGGCTCACCTTCCCTCCAGGTGGTGCTCCAGCTTCAATTTGAGAACTTGAGCAGAGACAGCTCGCCTTATTATTAAACTAGAGGCCCGGTGCACAAAATTCGTGCATGGGGTAGGGGGGGGTCCCTCAGCCCGGCCTGCACCCTTTCCAATCTGGGACCCCTTAGGGGATGTCCACCTGCCTCTCGCAACCAGGACCACTAGCTCCTAAGCGCTCACCTGCCTGCATGATTACTCCTAACCTCTCTGCTTCCCTGCCTGCCTGATGGCCCCTAACCACCTTTGCCTGCCTGCTTGATCACCCCTAACTGCCTCTGCCTCTGCCTCGCCCCGCACCCAGGACCCGGGATTCCTCTCCACCAACTGGTTGCAGGCACCTGGGATCTGGGCTGGCTTCGCCTGAGTTGGCTGCAGCTGTAGGGGACTGTGGGGCGGGCAGCTTGTCCCAATCCTGGGCCGCAGGTGCAGGCACAGCTGCTGGCACCTGGGACCTTGGCTTATCCCTCTCCCAGGTCATAGCCTGGCTGGTCCCCATTCCTCTCTCCTCAGTGTTGAGTGTCTGAGCTGTTACGGTGTGATGACAATTTGCATATTAGCTCTTTATTATACAGGATATAACAACTTTGTCTGCCTTGTTTCTTGATATTACCTTTTCCACACAGCTCAGCTAATTCCAGAATACTTTCCGACTAGATGAAATTCTAGCACTATGTGGCCAATACAAATATTATCTGTAGAATGACTAGGAATGGACTTCAGCAAGAGTGTAAAAAAATTCTTCTCTTGCTCTCCTTCAAAACAGGTGTCTGACCCTTCTCTTTGAGGATTCCCCACTATCTCCTTGTCCCTAATAAATGGTGGCTTCCACTCCCTGAGACCCCATCATTCCAGTTCTCCACTGCCTGTCAAGGAATGCCTCCTGAGGCATGAGCAAAAGTGTGCTTCTCTTGACTCAGGATTATTTGCCTTTTTATTTAGCAGTAGCCCTGCGCATGAATCCATGCACCAGTAGCTTGCTGCCACCCTCCAGTAGCACTCCCCATGCTCCCTACCCCCCCTCATAGCTTGCTGCCTTGCCCCCCTCCTGTAGCTGCCCACTTGTAACTCACTGCTGTACTCTCCTGTTGATCTGTGATCCAGTTGTTATGCAGTCAATTGTTACGCTTCATGGCGTAACAACCATTTGCATATTACATCTTTATTATATAGGATTTAAAATATTTTTTTTATTGATTTTTAGAGAAGGGAGAGGGAGAGAGAGATAGTCACATCAATGAGAAACATTACTATTTGGCTGCCTCCTGTAGGCCCTCTCTAATGGGGATGGAGCCCACAATGGGGGCATGTGCCCTGACTGGGAATCGAATTGGTGACCTCTTGGTTCATGGGTCAACTGACACTCAATCACTGAGCCACCACCAGCTGGGCTATTTGTCTTTTTAAAAAGCCCCTTTAATACAGAAAAATCCTTCAATGAACTACTGTAGATATACTGATATTCAAAGGAACTGGGACCTTTACTCTGGCATACAAACAGGTTAGCAAGAAAACATAAAAGCTATGTATGCCACAAAGAGAAATGAGAGGAAAGATGGCTTTAACTACTTTCCTTTTTTCCACCAGAGTGTCCCTAATTACAATCTGATAGTGGGCTTCATTAAGAATAACAATCTCACTCCTGTCTGCAAAAGTTTTGCTCCTTAAGCACCCAGCACCATTCCCAAATCCACCCATGGAAACTCTATCTTTCACAAAGAAGATAATAAAGGAAGATCTTTGTTCACCTCTTTGGAAAGGTTGCCAAACTCTGGTCTTAACCCATAAAATCTGAGGCCAGAACAGTCAATTTGCAGGCCTTACTATATCTCAAATTCAACATGACAAAATGAACCATCTCATTATTCATACCTATGAAGCCGGACTTTGAAGGGGTTTTTGAAACCATGTGGTACAAACCTCTTATTGTACATGAAGAATATGAGACAAACAGCAAAACCTATTTCATTATCATTTCCACGACCCACTGACTCTCTTTTCACTTTGTTAATGCAGGGATGTGGTTACTAGATATCCCTGCACATTATTCCTGGGTAAACCTTAAATATAAAATAATTCTCATGAAATATATGCAAAGATTTCCTTCACATCACCTATAATTCCTTAAACATTTACTTACTGAAGTTTTAGGAAAATATTCTTTCATGTACTGACTTTACAAAGTTAATTTTAAGATCAGTACAATACAGAAAAATATAGATCATGACAAAGATATTAAATTACTTAAGTCTGGATTTATGCTAGCTCACAAAACAAGGTTTTCAGTATTTTTAATCTTCTATAATAAGCTCTAATAAAGAAAAAACAGACCCTAAAATTTCTTGAGTTGAGAATATACTACTCTAACCTTTATCATAATAGTTCAGCTGCACAAATGAAATAAGTTTATTATACGTACTTAAAGCTCTAGAATGATCCGGATTCCTTATTCCCTTTGCTCGTAACCTCTGAAGAAGAACTGTTGAGGACAACTGTTTTACAAGATAGACTGCCATGGAATAGTTCTGGAAAAAAAAAAGACGTAGAACACAAATAACATATGTAAGTAAATAGTACATCTATTTTAATTCCATACTGATAGGGAAAGAAAACTAAAACTTGTCAAAACACCCACTGTGTGTCATACACTATCTTAAAATGTTTTAATGAACAGTAATTCATTAATCCTAACAAAAAAACTGCTGAGGTGGTCATAAAACTACTCTGATGGATGAAGAAGGTGAAGTGTAGAGAAGTAAAAGAACTTGCCCTAATTTTGCAACTTTCAAGTGATAAAGCCAGGTCTCTCAGGCTTCTATATTAACTGACTATTTATGCTTGAAGCTAATCAATTTAAAGGACTTACATAAACCAACACCATACCTGGCTGGTGTGGCTAAACAGTTGAGTGTCAACCCAGGAACCAAGAGGTCCTGGCTGGATTCCCAGTCAAGGCACGTGCCCGGGTTGTGGGCTCGATCCCCAGTGGAGGCTGTGCAGGAGGCAGTCAATAGATGACTTCCTCTCTCATTAATGTTTCTATCTCTCTATCCCTCCCCCTTCCTCTGTCTCTAAAAATCAATAAAAATATATTAAAAATAAAATAAACCAACACCAATACCATGTGTCGAAGTCATCATGAACCATAATTAGAAAGTAATATATCTAAGTAAAATAGTGCTTATTTTAAAAATTACAAATTAGACTGGTTTCCTAACCTAAATCTATTTAAACTCTCTCCACACCTTTACCTATTTTTCAAAAGATCCTACTTGGTTCATTATCACAACAAGCAGAGGGAATATTAAATATTTTCAACAAGTAGCTGCTAGTTTGGGAAATGAACAGATGAATATTCGTTACCGGTAGGTGGACCACCCAGATATGGAAGAAGGAAAGGAGGACAAAGAAAGAGTTAATCAACAAGCCAAGGCAGAGTGACGGGCATGTGATTGAGTAAAAGGAAGGAAAAAGGGCTGAGGCTTATGAAAGGTAAGAAAGATAAATGAGAAGGCCCACTTCCCATTTAATGTTGGAATCAAGAGTCAGATCAACAGATCTGGAAAGAAGCAAAAGAAAAAATACCTAGTTACTGTCATCTTCTATCTTACACTTACAGATTTCAAAGCACAAAACTTATACTATCTACTTCATTTAAACCTTGCAGAAAGACTCTAAGAAATTGGTAAGGTAAGTATATTTCTAAGTGAAGGGTTGAAACAGAGGCACAAAAAGGTAAGTGATCTGCTCATGCTCATGCACCTGCCTGGTGATAGAGCTGGCACTATAAACCAAGAGGAAAGACTAGGGATTGTCAGGAGAATGGACTTAATAGCCAAGGCTAGCATACTTCTCTGCAGTTCTTGCTTTCACAAACCCTGTTTGCTTTGACTCTCTTAACCTAGTCCAAAGTACATTTTAACTTTCAGTTACTCCCACAGTTTATTTAAAAATGCTTTCCTTAACTCTTTTGGCAACAATTAAAGCTCAGAAACCTATCCATGTTCACATGTTACACATGTTCTGGGGGGAAAGATGAAGTGTCAATGCTAATTTACTTTCATTAATAAATTTAAAAATAAATGAGGAACAAGTAACCTTAAAATATGCCTAAATTTTAAGCATGCAACATAGCAATCTCATATTAAACTAAATGGCTTCTTTTAGGGGGGAAAAATCCTTATTCACCTTTATTACTTATTTAATTAATGTTTCAAGTATAATAGAAACTAGAGAAATGCCAATTAACACTGTGAAATTATGTACTGACAGCTTAAATCTTCAGAACTAGGGATTACCCTAAGGCTTTATAAAAATTTTAGAGAAAGATCAAGTAGAAACCACAACTACAAGTTCAGTGGAAAGGTATGCTCACTCTAGTTGAAACATGTACCCAAATAAGAAAAAAAAAAGCAGCAGTAATAGCAAAAATAATATCAAGTATTAACGAATGCCACTTGAACTAATATGGAATTAAAACTTATACCACATAAAAGTAATAAACTTAACAGTGGTACAGTATCTCTTCTGGGTAGATGATATTATTATTCCCACTAGCTTTTCAAAGTACTACCTAATTTCAACTATCCTATCTAATAAAAGAGTAATATGCAAATTGACCATCACAAGATGGCTTCCACCATGTGGTCAAAGATGGCCACCACAAGATGGCCAGCAAGTGAGGGCAATTGGGAGGGACCCAGGCCTGCAGGCGGAGAGCAGTTGGGGGGGACCCAGGCCTGCAGGGGAGGACAGTTGGGGGGGGGAACCCATGCCTGCAGGGGAGGACAGTTGGGGGGGACCAGGCTGGCAGAGGAGGACAGTTGTGGGGGATCCAGGCCTGCAGAGGTGGGCAGTTGGACATCCCTCAAGGGGTCCCAGATTGTAAAGGGTGCAGGTTGGTCTGAAGGACACCACTCCCACCCACTCCATGCATGAATTTCGTGTACTGGGCCTCTAGTTGATATATCAGTGCATTACACTGATGTTTTTGTCAAATGCTTTTCAAGTCTTCAAAACTGTCTATCAAGTTCATAAGGATATTTTCACCATCTATAACAATAAAAAATGTAATATGCTAATTAGACCAGACATCCTTCCAGATGACTTTCTGGACAAAGCCAGGGGATCGGGCCTAAATGGGCAGTCGGACATCCCTTTTACAATCCAGGACTGCTGGCTCCCAACCTCTCGCCTGCCGATTGCCCCTAACTGCTCCCCTGCTAGCCTGATCAATGCCTAACTGCTCCTGAGCCAGCCTGATTGCCCCTAACTGCCCTCCCCCTACCAGGATGTTCCTCCCAACTGCCCTCTTCTGCCGGCCTGGGTCCCTCCCAACTGTCCTCCCCTATAGGCCTGGGTCCCCCCAACTGCCCTCCCCTGTAGGCCTGGGTCCCCCCAATTGTCTTCCCCTGCAGGCTTGCCAGGGAAGCCCGGGTCCCGGGTGCCTGCCAGTGGCTGGAAAGCCCAGGTCTCAGGTTCCAGAGGGAAGCCGGTGCTGGCAACTGGGGGAAGGAAGGCCTACTCTTGCATGAATTTCGTGCATCGGGCCTCTAATAACATATAATCTACTCCATTAAGTGCTCTTTATACCAGTATCTAAATAACTTCTCTACAACAAGCACTTAATAAATACTAAATGCAGTGACTACCTGAGGTAGGATAAGAAGTTACAACAGAGTATCTTTTTCAGTTGAATTAAAACTAGTGATTGAAAAATAACCTCAATTATCTTTTG